>JAWWEQ010051013.1:0-10703 GCA_035583055.1 Torymus tubicola | reverse complement strand
AAATTACCAACTTTGACCCTCTGCCACTAAAAAACTAGAAGTGAAAAAAATCTGAAAAAATTCAGGATAACATATGGTATGGTTACGAAGCGATTTAGGTGATTTTAAAAGAAAAAAAATTCAAAAATCAACTCATCACTCAATGTTGAACTTTCTATAATATTACGAATTTTGGTGGGACAAGAGAAGTCTACAACTGCTCTAGCAGCGGTGGTCCTCCATTCTCCCATACATACTTGGCCGGCCCGACAGTTTGCAGTGTACCGGTGGAATTTGTAAATGTAGAATACTAAATTTTTGCATACAATCATTATAAATTTTTATACCTGTATGTTCACTATAATAAATAAATAATTACATTGGTTATTTAATACCGCTTAAATACATCATAACTCCATCACTCGGTTTTTAAATAAAAGTTGCAAACCCACGTGAAAATATGTGAGATTTCCTATGAAATACTATAATATATAAAAATGCAGATTACTCATAGATGAGATCTTATACTATACGATCTTTACACACGGAAAAAGAATAAAAAATATCGGCTTATAAAATGGTTATAGTAAAACCTAAAGTACTTATAAGTGGACTATAAATTTATATGCATTTTTTATTTCATTTCCGTTTAAAAACGAGACACACAAAGAAAAATATTTTATAAGTAGGAATGATTTATTTAAGCGGTATTAAATAACCAATGTAATTATTTCATCAAATAATTTCATTGGATATCACATCATTGTAAATAATATAGCTGTATAAATTATTAGAACGTTCTGCTTTACATAAATATTGAGAATAAATACTTGCTTGGTTCAAAAAGATTTTTTTCTTCATTTTCAATATTTTTTTGTGAAACACTTATCTCACCACTGATTCGTTCACCTAATCACTTTCAGAAGTAGAAATACGAGTACTATGTTTTCATTATTTTCTTGAATCCAAATATTATTATCTGAATCACTTTACTCGCCACTGTTTTGTTTATCTCTAAATTACTTTTAGAAGCAGTGAATACTATATTTTCATTATTTTCTTCATTTTGAATATTATCTGAATGCGGTGTTAAATGTTGAAAATCTTGCTTACACATAAACTCTGGCTTGTAGAAGGTATTAGTGTTATTTCGTTCACTGATTTATGAATACTTCTCCATTTCAATATTTCTTATTTATGATTCTTAGTGTTTTCAGTACAATCCTCATAAAAACATTTTGTAGAAACTTACAGGTTTTTGTAAAATAGTTTGCCATGATAACCTTTATTATCTTAATTGCAAAATGCCATGGGACTTCAAGAATATAACCTCAAGAACTCCACGAACAAATTCAATCAAAGTTTGCTATTGTATTTTTATTAAAATACACAAGAACACATAGACGTTTTTCATTTTTTGAGCTCTGACTTTTGCTTTAAGAACTTTCAATATTACATCTGATTTCATAATAAATAATATCTCTATCTGTAAAATAAAAACATTCACAAAGAATCAATTTTTTTTAAATGATTTTATTTTAATAAATTGATATAAATCAGTATACTTATCTAATATAATAATTTTCCCCGTTGATACACGTATATTTTTATTCACCAGTTGACTTCTTGATTGAGATAATTATGTGTTTACTGGTTATAATACAAAATTATGTAATATATAACATTGTACCAACGAATATAGACGCTTATAGAAGCGTACTTTAGATGGGGAGCGAGGCCGAGAAAAAAATAGTTTCGCTATGACCGAGGGATGGCGCTAGCATCAAAATTTTATGCTTTTCTTTTGAATTGCCGCGCCAGTCACGGTGAGCTGAGCACAGGCTGCACAGTGTCGACTGTTGATCTATCTCGCTGTAAAACACCTTGAATCATTTGATAAAATTAAATACATAAAAAAAACAAATGAAATGCAGATTGTAATGCAAATATATATCAAAATTTTCTAAACGTATTTGTGCATGGTTATTACGCTTGAAGGTGCTTTATACCGAAACTTGTTGGTTAAAAAAATATTAACAATTTAATTGTTTAACTGTATTCAATTTAATTGTCTGTAAAAATGATATACAATCAAAAATGTTTATTATATAAAAATCGATCGAGTTATTGCAAATTCAGCTCTACACTCGCTATAATTTCATTTAACGTTCTAACTTTCATTTTGATTGAAATTTTTTTTACTTATAATACCTCATTTTGAAGATGAGATCTTCTCCTATCGCTTTGAAATAAATATTTACGTATATGATAGAAAAAAATTAATAACATATAAATCAAGGTACCAGTCAAAAATGTATTTTCCCTTTATTTAGTGATACATTTGAATACATTCTTTTGAAATGGTAATATTAAAACCAACATATGATTATTATTTAATTTAAAACAAAGGATTTAATGTATATTCACGTTTTATTATTACCATTGAATCTCGTGCAATAGCGATTAAAGCTTTAAGCGTGCAAAGGCCTTACGCGCAAGGGACAATTGTTTGATATTACCACCTGTAAATCTATGAATTCCTCTTTTCTACGTAACATAATTTACTTTACTTATAAACATGCAATAAATTATTTATTTACTAATATTTTTATTTTTTATTTATTTAAAAAAGTAATACAAAGAAGACTCTTCATTATCTATTTTCATAAATATAATCTTTTATATGCGGAACTCATGCGCGTAAGCGCATCTCTGTGCGCTTATAAGTTTAAGCGCTATTTCACTTGGGGCCATAATGACAATTAAACATAACTACGTATCAAATTCTTTAATGTACAATAAAGAATAATCTTATGTGCAAAAATGGGTTCAAATTTGTTATTAAATAGAAGAAAATTACATTTTTCACTGACATCTTTGATTTATGATGTTATTAATTTTTTTCATATAATATGTAAATTATTATTTCTATATCGATAAGTAAAACAAATTTGAATAAGAATAAAAGTTAGAACATTAAATGAAATTATACTGAGTGCCGATCTGAATGTTGAATAACTCGACTTTTGATTGGAATGATTCTCAATCGTCGATAAATACTCCTGAAGTAATTCTCGATCGTCGATAAATACTCTCGGAGTGATTCTCGATAGTCGTAAAATAAACAGTGAGTGATTCTCGACCTCCGTGAAACAGGTACTCGTGGATTGATTCTAGACACCGGTAAATACTCATGACGTATTTCTCAATCGTCGAGAAATAAACTTGAAGTGAGTCGATATTGATGAGAAATACTCTAATAGCAATTGTCGATGCTAGTAATAAAATAGACTAAATATATCAAATTAAAGTATTAGAAAATTTCATAACTTTTAAGGTAATGAGTCTAACCAAAAAGGTGAATTGTAATATTTTATTTTCATAGCAGATTTTATTTAATAAATTATTTTTTAATTTAATTTTTTGATTGACTGAACAGATTGAGACTTAGGATATTAACAGGATCAATATCATGTTCGAATAAATACAATTACAAAAGAAAATTGTAGTAAGAAAGACGATTTTTTCTTAAACAGATTATAAGCATCGTGTGGATTTATGTAATGTATCAAGTTCAGATATTATAAAAATGAGTAAAACACGTGTTCATCTATAGTTGTTGCGTGACACTTTTACTAACATATTCTACTTTTTAATAAACGGAATGTACTAAAGTTTGTTAATGTTCCGATTTCATAAAGCGAGGTTATACATGACAAAAATGAGCAAGCGAAGCTGAGATTCAACAGGTGAAGCTGAATCGAGCTATTATGTAATCTACTATTAAAGAGTTGCATATGATTATGTAATATCGGTTAAAAATATTATAGATCATTCCGCATATTATGCTAGTAATAAAATAGACTAAATATATCAAATTAACGTATTAGAAAATTCCATAAATGTTAAGATAATGAGTTAACCATAAAGGTGAATTGTAATATTTTATTTTCCTAAAAGTTTTTATTTAATAAACTATTTGAATAAAAATTAATATAATTGATCAACAGTGAAAAATACGGAGTGCAATATTTACTTGACGAATAACCTATTTAAATAAATATGCATTACGTTTTGATATTATAAAAGTTTATTAAAACCGGGTTGATCTATGTTTTGTTAGATACCAATTTTACAGACGTCTTTTCCTTATAAATGAATCAAGTATACCAAACTTCTATAATATCACAATTCGGTAAAGTGAGGTTATACATAAAAAAATCAGAAGATGAAGCTGAGATTCACCAGGTGAAGCTGAATAGATAGCTATTATAGAATATATACGATAACAAAGTGGCACATGATTATGTTATTGACAATTTAAGACATTTGTAACAATTATATATTTCGAACATTTATAATAGATAACATTTATAACATTACAACTACAACTACAACTTTTCCAATGCAGCCAGAATCCTTCTCATCATATTCTCCAATCGATCTTCCCCTCTGTTTCTCATTTTGTCGGTACTTATTAATTCGGTATATTTCATTTTCAACCACCTCCACAAGATCTCCAACTGTCCAGCTAAAATACTAATATTAATAATAATAATGATCATAATAATAATCGTGTGAGATTCAAGCTTGCGGACTTACTTATTAAATATTTAAATTTAAATTAAAAATATAAATAAATTTAAATTTTAAATTAAATACATATTATAAAAAATAAGTATAAGGAATAAGAAAGGGTTATCTCAACGCCTGTGTAGAAAAGGGGTTATCGCAGCACCCGGTTGGAGAAGCTCTCAGCGCCTGGTTGGAGAAGGAGTCATCTCGACCCTTGGTTGAAGAAGGAGTCATCTCAGCGCCCGGTTGGAAAAGGTGCTATCTCAGCGTCTGGTCGAAAAAGAGTATCTTTGATTGAGGTTTTCAGCACTGCCAAAGTATATTTTTCGGAAGAACTTTATATCGCTTTGTACAAAAATAATTTCTGTAGAAAACGATATGAAGCTCTTTCGAAAAATATACTTTGGCAGTGTTGGAAAACGACAATCAAAGATACCCCTTTTCGACCGGACGCTGCGATGACACCTTTTCCAACCGGGCGATGAGATGACTCTTTCTCCAACCGGGTGCCGAGGTGACTCCTTCTCCAACCGGATGCTGAGATAACCTCTTTTCCACTCATGCGTTGAAATAACCCCTTCCTATTCGGAAGCAACAACATGGACACGCGTTGGCGAGATAAATTTACTTACTTGTAACGAATACCAGTCCTGTTTCTTCTGTCTGGTCATTTATCTCATTTCTCATGTCGTTGAAAAGCTGTTTTTCTCCCACTCATCGATTGAATAGTTCATAATGCTATAATAGCGATCTTTAATTGAACTTAATAAGAGGACTGCTATCAAATTTTTTTCTTCATTGTTAAAGTGGAATAATGATCCCTCTGCAATCATGACTGTAAAATAAAAATTTAATTGATAATAATAAAAATATTGATTTTTTTTATAAATAATGAATAAGAAAATAGTACTTACTTAAATCGCCCATTTTGTCAGAATAACCTTATAATTTAAAATAGATGACGAAAGGCTTATAAGTTGGTTACAGGAATGTTGCAATGTATTGTTTTTATCATCAAACTTCACTGTGTTCTTTTTAATTCCATGAAGAGAAATATTCCTCAGAATTATTAATTTTATTATTATTTATATTTATTATTTTATAATACCAAATTCGGTATTATTTATTCTTACCCAATATTAAATTTATTAAATTTATTATTTATTACTCCTCTGTTTCTGGATTAAAACTATTTCTGAATCACCCTGTATATTACATTTTGAAGGCATACTATTTATTACAATGTTTACAGCAATTATACTAATAATTGGTCAGGTGGGAGCAAGAACGTCCTATCTTAGCTCGGTACGTAAGTACATTCCGTTTTTGGTCGGTGCGTAAGAATATTTCATCTTGGCTCGGCGGCTCGGCGCGGAAAGAAAGGCAATAGGATTTTGAAAAAAGATATTAATGCATTTACGCATGCGTAAATAACCATCTTCAGCGAAAATATCTAGACCTCCCATAAACAGGAAGTTCCCGATATTCTTGCGGCGCACGATATGGCAAGTGTTAGGCGGTTCATTAATTGTAAATTATCGTTAATGTGGGTAATAGGAATTTCAAACTCGATTATTAATACTCAAATAACCTTTTCTTGTAACGCGTAGAATAGAGGCCGTGAAGCCACCGGAGATAAAGGTCGCATTGTTGATAAGGGCCATAGTTGAAGGGCTCTTCCCTTAGCATCGGCCGAGGGAAGAGACTTAATATGAGAGTGTGCGACAAGAGGATATACCAAAGTTTACTAAGCCTGAGTTACGTCCAGCGATCAGATAGTTTAAGAGCGGTAAGGCGCCAGACTCCGATGGAATTCCAGTAGACATGTTGAAGGCCATCGTCTCTCGATGCCCGGAAACCCTACTGGATACCTACAATGCATGACTCAGGGAAGGTATTTTTAGCAGTCGATAGAAAAGGACGAAACGTCTTCTTATCAGCGGGGGGAACGGAGAAGGGAGAAGGGAAAAAAAGATCCGACATCCCCGTTCACATATCGACCGCTTAGCCTGTTAGACACGCTCGGCAAAGCATGGAGACGCTACTAACGAGTAGAATCCAAATCGGGATACAGCAGTCAGGGGGTTTATCGGAAAACCAGAATGAGTTCAGGAAGGGTTTTCCGATGATAGGCGCGATACGATCGGTTACCACTGTAGAGCGATCAAGGGAACGATATCATAGAGCACGACCTCTGGTGATAGAAGCAACTCTGGACGTTAAAAACGCGTTCAAATTTGGCACGATGGGCAGACTTACTGGAAGCGCTGAGGAGCTTTGGGGTCCCACTCTACATAATACTCGTAGCACAGGATTATTTCCGGGATCGCGAAGTCATTATCGAGACGAGCCAAGGGACGGTAATTAAGGGAATTACCGCAGGTGTTGCTCAGGGATCACTGATGGGCCCTGACTTTTGTCTCGCGTCTTACGACGGTCTGTTGCGCCTGGATATGCCCAACTTATCTTGTGCCAGGTAATGAAATGGGTAACTAGGTCGATGACGGAGCGTGGGCTCACGTAAAGAGATACCAACAATATTACCTATGTACGTAGGATCCAAGTTAGTAAGTACTCGGCCGACTGCGAAGTATCTAGGGGTCATCCTGGATTCAAAACTCTGCTTTTGCCCCCACATCAGGGAAGTAACGGCAAAGGCAGAAGCAAGTATAGCGGCATTAAGTAGGTTAATGCGCAACGTGGGAAGCCCGTGGTCCTTCAAGACTTCTCATGGTGACGACAAAGTCTATACTCCTCTACGGCAGAGCGGAGATTTGTGCTGATGCCATGGAAGTCGTATAGTACAGAAAGAAAATGATGGCGCTGGAGCGTCGACGCGCGTTAAGAGTTCATCAAACATAAAAAAAATCGAATTTTTCAGCATTTTAACTCAGGCTTAAAATTTCGAGGTGTAGGGCTTAAAAGCATTTCAGATTCGGATTCAGCGCAAAAAATTTCAGAATTTTCTTCTACTGGTTAGAGTTATTTTTCAACACTTTTCGCAATTTTCCGCAATTTCCTCAAAATCTCCAGGTGTACAGCTCAAACGGACTCTACATTCAGATTCACGAAAAAATACATAAAGATAGGTAGGTCTGGTCAAAAGTAAAGACCATTTTTTTCTTTATGTGCCGGTGTAATTATTAAAGTAATGAATATAATGCAAAAAATTTAAAATATAATCTTTTATTTTCGTTACAGCCTTTATTTAATAATCTATTTTAATACAAATTAATGTTTGTCGACAGAACAGATTATCAAGGCGTAAGATATTAACATGACAAATAACTTGTTTCTATTAATACAAACATAATTCTAGAAAAAGGTGGTTTTTCATTGAGCAGAAAATAAGAATTGTATTGTTAAAAATTCTGTAATGTATAAAGTTATAATTATCTAAAAATTATTCATAAACACTGTTCATCCATGCTTTGTTAGGTAAAATAAAGCATAAGTAAGCGAGTGTCGATTTGTGACAAGAGAAACCTCTTTATAATAAGTGATCAAAATGACCGCCTTCACATTCAATACAAAAAAAAAATTGTGACATTCAAATACGATTCGTAAAGGTAAATTATTAAATATATTTATATTTTATTGTATTAAATATACTCTCGAATCACTCCGAGAGTATTTATCGACGATCGAGAATTACTCCGCGAGTATTACACGGAGGTCGAGAATCACTTGCTCTTTATTTGACTAAGATCGAGAATCGTTCTCAAAGTATTTATCGACGAGCGAAAATCACTTCGAGAGTATTTATTGACGATCAAATATCACCCCAAAAGTTTTACACGGAAACCGGTACTTACTGAGAGGGTATTCGTCTCGAAGGTCGAAAATCGCGACCAACGTATTTCACATTTTCACTGATTCACTCAAAGATTATTTCTTCACCACTAAAAAATATTTTAGGAGTATTTATCGACGATAGAGAATTACTCCGCGAATATTACACGGAGGTCGAGAATCACTCGCTGTTTATTTTACGACTATCGAGAATCACTCCGAAAGTATTTATCGACGATCGAAAATTACTCCGCGAGTATATTACACGGAGGTCGAGTATCACTCTCTGTTTATTTTACGACTATCGAGAATCACCCCGAGAGCTTGATATGCCCCGAGGTGATGATAAAAAATCGCACTCAGAGTATATCCCGACAATAAAATATCACTCGGAGAGTATTTCTCGAATGTCGACAATTGCTATGAAAGTATTTCACGTCGATACTGAAAAACTCTAAGTTTTGTTTTCGACGATTAAGAAATACTTTAGGAGTATTTGCCGACGATAGAGAATTACTCCACGAGTATTACACGGAGGTTGAGAATCAACTCAAGAGTATTTGTCAACGATCAACAATCACTTAAAAAGTATTTTATGGAAACCGATAATTACTTCGAGAGCATTTGTCGACGGTCGGAAATCACTACCAGTGGATTTCATGTCATCACCGAATCACTCCAAGATTATGTCTCGAATTACAAAAATGCTTAAGGCATATTTACCGACGATCGAGAATTACTCCGAGAGTATTTCACGAAGATCGAAATCGCTCCCTCATGAATTATGATATGAATTAAGAAATCAATAATAATCAAGGAATCTTTATTTTACTTAACACACAATATCAATTCACAAATCATACACTTTTGTACGGCTTCTACTTTCGAAATATGTCAGCTAGGACAGCGTCAATAGAACTGTCAACTCCGGGGGCTTATCTTGCTGGAATACTAAATTGACTTGATCTTGTATTTTTACATAATGGAAGGAGCAATCAGCTGCCCACTTTAGCCATCGTGCGATGGTGTCCTTGAGCCTGTAATACTAAAAAATGCGCAATACAAATTTTTTCAGATTTAAGTCTCAAATAAGACTTTTATAGTATTTTTATGCTGCGCTTGTGCCGCAGAATCAACATCATTCTTGGTTTGTATTATGGCAGAACAACTGTATAATTTCATTATTATTATTCCAATAGCAAAATAACTTTATATCATCAAACGTGATAATTTATGAGCAACAAATAATGGGCATTACAAAACGGTTGCTTTACAAATATTGCCTCTTTAATAATTACACATTTTAATGTATGAGAAAATGGACTTTGCAAGTTCATTATAATACCTACATTAAGATGGAGATCGGCCTCAATTTCGTTAATTTAATTGATGGAGTGAGAAAGGCATAGAGAAGTAAATAAATAATAATAATCGCGTATCCCTACGTTAATTAATTATTAATTAGTAAATAATTTTTTCATAATTACTATCCCTTTTTTTACATAAATACACAATAATCGTATTAGTGCCTATTTAACAGGAATCCTAAATAAGTTTGTAAATGAAATTAATTCACACGTATCAGTTACACGTGATGAGACAATAAGTATTTACCAAAAAATATTAAAATATTTTTATTCTAAATGAGAGAATAGTGTATTTAAAGTATGTTAAAGAAAAAATACATAAATGTAAATTTTTTAATTGAGTATTGGTCGGTGATGATCGTGTCCCCCCATTATGGCGCCCTTACAGAATGCCCTCTTATTAGTCAGTTTCAATCTTGATTTATTTAAAAACTAGGATAGTAAAAAAAAAATATGTATTTTAATAAATTTAAAAATTTCCAAACCTCCTCCACTTACCCCTCCATTTACCCCTCCACTTAACCCTCCACGTACCCCTCAAACTGCCCCTCCACTTTTTACCGTTAAATTCTTTCAATTTTTACGTTATTTTGAAGGGTCTTGCCCCTCTACCCCCTTTCGCACCCCCTCGAAAACCCCTCCACCTCCAAACCCAACCCAACCCCCTCCACTTACACTCCACATCCTCTCCCAATCTCCTCCACCGCCCCTCCACGTCCCCTCAAACACTCCTCCACATACCCAAAATTAACATTTTAATTTGCAATTTCATAACTATTAAATAACTATTTTAAATATAACTTTCTAAATCATTTTAAATAATGTATTTATGGAAAATAAGATCTACAGAAACGAGGAGATTTTAAATTAAAATATACATTTAAAAAAATTATTTCATGTACTTTATCAATTTTCTTTGAGAAAGCATTCTGCTAAAGCAGTTAGCAGCGGTTTTTTGTGTCGTTTAAAATCGTTAACAGCTTTCCATGT
>JAWWEQ010051012.1:0-10703 GCA_035583055.1 Torymus tubicola | reverse complement strand
AATATTGTTTCTTACGTAGAAACAGAGAATAATGAGAGCATTAGTTATGTGGATATTTGCTCATTGTACCCTTATATCTGTAAGACCGGTAAATTTCCTATAGGGCATCCGCAGATTTTTGTCGGTGATGAATGTAAAGCTTTAACGGGTGAGCCTTTTAATTTAGATCAGGTGGAAGGCCTTGTTAAATATACAGTGCGCCCGCTGATGGAATTATTTTTACCTATTTTACCCGTTAAAATGCACAATTAATTAACGTTTCCCCTTTGTCGTTCTTGTTGTGAAAATTTAAATACTGGCGAATGTATGCATGAAAATATTAGTGAGAGAGAATTCTCAGGTACTTGGATATCTGATGAATTGAAAAATGCCGTGAAATTAGGATATATTATTACGGCTATTAATGAAATCTAACAGTATAATGTACGACAATATAATCCCTCAAGTGAGCATTCGAGTTCATCGGAAGGATTATTTGTTGAGTACATTAATACATTTTTAAAAATAAAACAGCAGGCCAGCGGATGGTCTACCGATTGTAACGATGCACAATCCCGCTTAGATTATATCAATGAATATTATGAAAAAGAAAATATACAATTGGAAGAAATTAAAATAGAAAGTAATCCGGGGTTGAGGTCACTTGCCAAATTATGCTTAAATTCATTTTGGGGTAAGTTCGGACAACGCCATAATATGTGTATTTTTTTGTTTTGTTTTTGTTTTTAGCCTTTGCAGTAACCGGACATGAGGGTGCTTGGAAGTTAGGTGCGAATGGTAAAGAATGTATAAATTGTAATATTCCAACATGTAAATTTTTTCCTAAGTATAAGAATAGTTTGAAAGGTTCGGCGTGGCACAAAGTCATCCATATAATTTAGTAATTAATGGAAAAATTTATATAGATTATCACGTATTGATGACATGGAAATAATCTCTCATTTGCATACCCGCTCTCTTAACCAAGCGTATATCTCATTTGCATACCTACACTCCTAACCATGCATATATCTCATTTGCATACCCCACTCATCAGCATATTCACTCTTTGACACAGTGACCTTTGTTTTCACAGAGTGCGTGACGCACCCAACGCCTCAATCCCCTCCACATCTACCCATGCTTACCGACATTTTTGACGCTCATCTGCATAATACCCAAGCCTCCCTAATGACCCCATACCAAGCACCGAACCAGGTACGCCGATGAATTACACCACGACGCGGACACCCACCGAAGGGACCCGGCTGTGCCCTATACCTGCCTCAGCGGCCATCTTGAACGACCACCACCGAACCCCGCCGAGGGGACCCGATTGACCGCCGCCATTGTGCCCCAGAATTGCCCACGCGCCATATTGGAAACGGCCGACATATTGCCCCAGAGTTACCCATATACTACTATCCGATATCTGCTGGATTGTAGTATCGGTCTCCCAGCTGCATTCTCTGCTCTCTTGAATTTTGCCAACTCGTTGTTTTCATCAGCCATTTTATCATATTTTTCGAATACTGTTTCTATTGGTAAATACTTTTCAGAATTGAGTTTACAGTTAATGCTTATGACTGTCTCTTCCTTGATAAAATGAATATCTTTAATGCCAGATACTTTCTGGTAAGTACATTCTACTGCATCACTATTATATTGATTTTTAAGTTAAACCTTCTGCCATTGCATATGTAGTTAAATAATAGTCTGAATAATAAAAAAACACATTGCCAGAACTGCACCTTATTATTTAAATTTTAAAGAATTGCTTTCCGGTTTACCAACTTATGACGATATTATCATTTTTAACATACTTAGCCACCATTCTGGCGTCTGGCAATTGTTATCCAGATTTTTAAATCAATAAATAATATGAAAACGAATTCGCCAGAACTGCACCTAGTCATTAAAATTTAAACAATTTTTTTACAACTTTATTGACTTTTGGCAATCTTTAAGCTCTGACCTGAACTTCTGGCAATAATTTGACGCGATTTCTACATTTGAAAACTATAAGTCAACCAAATTTCAGGACTGCACTCAAACATTTTATTTTTATTAAAAATTAACGTGTTTGACAACCTGCCCACGCCTCCAGCCCCGGGGGCGCCTTCTGACTGCAGCGCTACAGGCTTGTCATCTAGTAAGAATTGCTTCTAGATACAAATTTGCACTGCACCCTATCATTTTTAATTTTGGTAGCCAGCTCTGCGACACAAGCGGCGGTAGAATTTATATATTCGAAAATAGTTATATTTTTTCCTTCAATATGTCTAGGTGTACGACGTAGCCGATCACGGAGTCGAGGTGGTGCGCTCCGTAGTTTTGTACCTCTAGGTGTTGAAATATATTGTGTTCGTGGTCTACGTGTTCGAGAGAGCCGATGAAGGAGTCGATATGGTGCACTCTGTAGTGATTTGATCTTGGTTTCATTGTAAATAGAAACCGATAACGGAGTCGTAATTATGTGCTAATATTGTTAGACAAACAATAACGTAATCTTATATAAAAAATAATAAATACTTAACTTTATCGATATTGATTTAAGAACTTTCGTTTGTTTAATTTGTATGTTTATTAAATACTGCTAATTCAATGTGGCTCGAATGTAAATTCTTGTCATAACAGATTTTATGTAATGTATTTTAATAATAATGGTTACTTGACTTTTGGGTATTGATTTCAGTACTTACTTTTGTTCAATTTGTTTGTGTATCAAAACTCTTATTTAAATTTTATTCTTATTTAAATTGTTTTTAGAGAAATTTTATTCAAAATGTATCTCAAAATAGTAATGCAACAATAATTTTAAATATACTTCAAACACAGGAAAAGAACATTATCATATAGCACGGTAATATACTCTAACTTGTCTTTGTTTATACTTTTTTAAAAAGTAAAGTTTAATGATTACATTACATTTTGGGTATTTATTTCAGAATTTTCTTTTGTTCAATTTGTTTCGGGATGGGAGGAAGCAGGAAAGCTTGCCGTAGTTTGACTTATTGATTTCATAACTTTTTAAGAGACGAATGTAACGTTTTTACAGTATTCATTTTTCCCAATCAAATTCATAACTCTAGAAAGATAATTTATATTTATATCACATCATTTCGACTTCGTTATCGGTTTCTATTTACAATAAAATCAAGATCAATTCACGACGAAGTGCTTCATCTCGATTCCGTCATCGGCTTTCTCGAACACCTAGACCACGACCCTAATATTTTTCAACACCTAGAGGTAAAAAACTATGGAGCGCACCACCTAGACTCCGTTATAAGTTACCTCGAACACCTAGATGACGTACTTGATGTGATTCAATACCTAGAGGCGAAAAACTACAGAGCGCACCATCCAGACTGCGTCATCGGCTACCTAGAACACCTAGATGACGTACTTGATGTGTTTCAACACCTAGAGGCAAAGAACTATGGAGCGCACCACCTAGGCTCCGTCATCAGCTACCACGAACACTTAGACCACGAATATAATCTATTTCAACACCTAGAGGCAAAAAACTACGGAGCGCACCACCTAGACTCCGTCATCGGCTACCGCGAACAGCTAGACTACGTATTTGATGTGTTTCACCACCTAGAGACAAAAAATATTAAAACGAGAGCTGCTCCCACTCTCCCTGTCTCTCTCTTATCACCGATGAGTGCCGCCACCTGTGGGGGCCTACATATACGGGGGGTCGGATAACTCGAAGTCGGAAGATTCTAATGGAAAAACATGAAGAAATTTTAGATCGGAAACCAGACATAAAAATTTTCACCATTTAATATCTCTAATATGAGAACATCTTTTTACATGCAGTTTTGTCTGCAACATAGTATAACAATATAAAGCATGTTATTATTTTTTTTTAGTTAATATAAATGCGATGAAAATTGTAGTAAGTAATTGAAATTCTCGGGCACCCATTTCAATGTATATCATTATGCGGTCGTCCGAAGGCTCTTCTATAGTTGCCTTCGTAGCGCGCCCGCGCTCCTTGATTTCACTAATTAAAATTTATCATCAAACATTTGAAATAACTAATTTATTATTTATTAATAATCATTCGTTGAATTAGTTAATTTTTAATTATTTATTTTTTAACTGAATTTCAAATAATTACGAGCTTTAAAAAAAATAATGATAATCATTAATTATTATTATTATTAAATTTTTTTTCTGATAAATAATTTGTTGGTAAATTTTAATATGCAGTTTTAATTTTTTATGAATCAAATATTTTCAAAATTACAACGTAATTAAAATTTCATTATTTAAAATTTATCATACAATATTTGAAATAAATATATTAATTTATTATTTATTAATAATAAATCGTTTAATTAGTTAATTTTTTATTATTTATTTTTTTACTAAATTTTACATAATTTCGCGATTTTTTAAAAATAATGATAATTATTAATTATTATTTCAAAATTTCTTTTGATAAATAATTTTTTGGAAAATTTTAATATGTAGCATTGATTTATTACGAATCAAATATTTTTATATTTACAACGTAATTAAAATGGCACTATTTAAAATTAATCATTTAACAATTGTGTTTTTGTTTATTTTAAATTTATTGGATTAAGAGTTGACGCAACTAATTGCGTAGTATATTCGTAGTAGATTCGTAGTATATATACTAAAAATGACTTATAATGTAAAAATGTAAAAATGTTAATTTTGGATAGTAATTTTAAACATAACGGTTTTTTTATCATAATGAAGTACATTTCCTGTTGAAAATATCCACGTAGATTTCCATGTGGATTATTCATCTGGATTCCATGTGAATTTCACATGGGATTCCGCGTAGATCACCCACGTGGAAATCCACGCAAAAAATCGGTATGGATTTTACTTAATCTGTATAGGAAACACGTGAATTTCCACGTAGATTTTCGCGTGTATGTAATGGATTCCATATGGATAGTACTCGTACATGGAAATCCGCGTGGATATCCTTGTGACAAAACCAAATGGTTGAATGACATGGATTCTACGTGAAAATCCGCATGGATTTCCACATAGAATAGCATGGATTACACTTGGGTTGCATTCAAGTGGAAATCCGCGTCGATTCACATATCCACGTACTATATCAAAATCGCGGCAAGAGTGAACTTTGTACCCCGACGCGGTTCTGGAGTAAAAAAAACGGATTATTCCAAAAGTAAAGGCACTTTATATACCGGTAAACTTCACCCAACGGGCTGAGACCATCTGGGAGTGTAGATGTCCGAGTGAAAAAAGGTGACGGAGAGTCAGCGACGCTTGCTCATATCGGCTCGGGTCATCCGATTTGCTTGCGGGAGCTGCGCTCAGAGGGGTCGCGTCGCCTGCGAGTCGCGCGTGAACTCGATTCTCATTGACGGTCAACGGCGGGCGTGCGCGGGAGTTCTAAAATGGCATATACTTCGACAAGAGGCTAGTTCGGGCGCCGCCCATACGCGGCTCGATCCCTCTCAGCCCAGCTCCCGCAGGCAAATCAGCTCACCCGAGAGGATATGAGCAAGCGTGGCTGACTTCCCGCTTGCTTTTTTTACTTTGACATCTACTCTCGCAGATGGTCTGAGCCCGTTGGGTGGAGTTTACCGGTATATAAAGTGCCTTTACTTTTGGAATAATCCGTTTTTTTAGTCCAAAACACCGTCGGGGTACAAAGTTCACTCTTGCCGCGATTTTGATATAGTACGTGGATATGTGAATCGATACGGATTTCCACTTGAATCGAAGTGTAATCCATGCTATTCTATGTGGAAATTCATGTGGATTTCCACGTACTATCCATATGGAATCCATTACATCCACGCGAAAATCTACGTGGAAATCCAGGTGTTTCCTATGCAGATTAAGTAAAATCCATATAGATTTTTTACGTAGATTTCCACGTGGGTGATCTGCGCGAAATCCTATGTGAAATCCACGTAAATATACACATGGATAATCCACATGGAAATCTACGTGGATATTTTCAACAGGGTTTCTTACGTAATGTTAATTATATTTACAGACTACTCTAGAGAACTTATTTGCATAATCAGGGCTATTTCCATAGCCTGTTCGCTGCAAAAACGTAGACCACGGTTATGTTCCATACAAAATTCTTTAACATGAAAAAAAAACTGCATGCACTTTTGGTGTTTCTGCAGAAAAATTTGGATTGTTTAAAAATATTTTAAATAATTTAGATTTTTATAATATATTGAGGTTATTGAAAAGTTTAATGCAGTTGTCATTTCTGTCTTTTCTGTTTCTTTAAATCAAAAATTTATTGAATATATCGATTCGCTCAAAGATGCTTATCTATCCTTAGGTATTGCAGTAATACCGAAAGTGCACGCATTTTTTTCATGTAAAAGAAATTTGTTTTGACCATAACCCAAACCAAAAAAGTTGAAAATCGGATGTGCAAATACTTCACGGTTAAAATTAGCTAAGGACTACTGTGCTAAACATTTCACGATAGAAATTTCGAAAATAAAATAATCATTTATCTGAAAAAAATTCAGATAACTATTTGAAATATTGAAATTTCTCTTAAGTAGTGAGTGTGCATTTTTTCGTACAAATAATAAATTATAATACATAATAATAACTAGGGGGCGTTTCACGTCAGCTGCCCCAGCGCGGCGCGCGATCGCCGAAACATGCTGTTTCTAACTCGTGTTTGCGATATCAAAATGCATTTAAAAAAATTATGTGATAAGCGTTTTCGACGTATTTTTTCCTCAGCTTTCCACTGCTGTAGGTCGTTTTCCCGAAATTTTCCATTTACACCTTCAAAAAGTATAAAACGTGTTATATCTCAAAAAGTATAACTTTAATTTCTTTTTTTGACCCTGTAGATCGAAAGCTGAGCATTTTTTACGTAGGAATTGATATTTTCCATAATGTGCTCGAGATGTTTTCCATGAGAAATAGAAGGCGAAATAGGACTGGTAATTTAAATGAGCTGTACAATTTATATAAAATAGAAAATGAACATGTTAAAGTTAGTTTTACTAAATTCACAGAATTAAGGCCAGCACATTGTGTTTTAGCTGGAAGTAGCGGCACACGTAATGTATGCGTTTGTGTGCATCATGAAAATGTAAAGCTTATGCTAAGTTCTATGGATATTGAAAATTTAACTAAAGACAGTGAATTGCCTCTTAAAAATTACCATGATTGCATCCAAATATATTGCATCCAAGTAGATTGCATCCAAATATTGTATGTAATGATGCACACGATCGATGCTATTTGGGTGACTGTTTAGAATGCCCCACTATATCTATATTCGGAAAACATTTGCTTGAATGTTTTGTTAAAAATGATATTTTTGAAATTAATTATCAATCATGGTTTCAAACAGATAGATGTACAGTAGCTTCGAAAACTGTAAATGTGTACGAATTCATGCATATACTGGGTGAAAAATTAATGAAATTGAAAACTCATGATTTTTTCGCGAAAAAACAATCACTTTTTGTAAGTAATGTAAAAAGCAATCTCAAAGAAGGAGAATTTCTCGTGTGCTGTGATTTCGCAGAAAATCATGCTTTTGCAATACCAAATTCTACACAACCCTTTCACTGGAATAACAATCAGGCAACAATTTTCACAGTTGTAGTCTACTATAAGCATGATGATCAACTTATAGCCGTTTATGAGCATCAAAAAATTGTGATATCTTACCTTAAAACTAATTTCGATGTCAAGAAAGTTTACTATTTGACTGATGGAGTTGGTCAACGTTTTAAAAATAAGTCAAATTTTCAAAATCTTCGTTTTCACAAAAAAGATTTTGGAGTTAAAGCTGAGTGGCATTTTTATGCCACAGCACATGGCAAAGATGCGTGCGATGGTATTGGCGCGAATCTAAAAAGACATGCGAAACGTGCGAGTCTACAAATATCTGCTAATAATCACATTCTAACGCCAGAAGATCTATATAATTGGGCTAAAGATTACTGCAAAGAAACCAAAGTTTTTTATAGCACTAAATTTTCGTATGATGAAACTCTTTTAAACCTAAAACCAAGATTGGATAAGGCTAAATCCATTCCAGGCACTTTACAATACCATGCTATAATTCCAATAGATTATAAAGAGATTCGAAGATCAAATACGGAGAAAATAAGCGTCTCAGTTCTCCGTATTCTATCGAACCCGTTTGGCTCTCGTTCCTGCTAATTCGTGCATCTCCAGCGTTTGTCTATATCGCTCGAGCAACGTATTCGGGAGCTGCGCGCGGGGAGAGCGCGACTATCGTCGTTCTAAAGTCGCGCTCGATTCAATTTGGTATCAGATTCTCTCGGGCCGTCTAACCGTGCGCACGCGATCATCATATACGATACAACTACTCCAGTGACCGAAGCTATTCCCGGGTTCAGCCTAGTCATTGACGTCCCTGCTAGGGAAGTATTCAGGCACGGGTGTAGGCCTGCTGTTGTCGCGACTGGGAAAGACGCTTCAGTCAACGGTCACGCGACCTGCAAACGATATTAACT
Organism: Torymus tubicola; assembly: GCA_035583055.1. NCBI lineage: Eukaryota > Metazoa > Arthropoda > Insecta > Hymenoptera > Torymidae > Torymus > Torymus tubicola. The sequence continues at coordinate 2,211 of JAWWEQ010051012.1, read as the reverse complement.
GGGCTGGTGCAGCGTGACCAGTCCCAGTATTCTTGTGTTTTGACCTCGCAATAGCAAGCGGCCGGTGTTGCGATCACCGGCACAACAGCGAATAATTATATTGATCCGCCCGCGCCGAGCGGCACTTGTCGGCCTCTTGTTTGCGCGCAACGCAACGCGTACTTGCTGTATTTCGAATTAAATAGACTTTGTTATTTGTTTCATAAACGATGAGTCTATTCTTTCGTTCTTAATAATTCTTCACCTAACTTTTCTCCCGGATACCGCCGCCTCCGTGGGTTCGTCTTCTGCAGTGACCAACATAGCTGAGCGGCCGGCCTCGCGAGTAGCTATATCGCGAGCTCTCTACTCCCAACGCTAAACAAGTAGCCCTGCGAACTCAACATTTGTATACAGTTTTCGAGTTGCAGCATCCCCGGGAAGTCATTTTAGATTGACTCCCACGGCGCCGAGTACCAGGGTACGAGCAGCCTTAAATAATAGCAATTAGCTATTTACAAAACTGTTACAAGATAATAATACATTAAAGCTTAAAAAAACATCTCTGAGTTCTAAATATAAAATTTTCCCGAAAAAAACGGCAAAAACAAAGAAAAAAGAATTATCTACTCTGAAAAAAAAAGTTAAACAAATAAACGTTAGTATAAGAGCTATTACCATATTGATGTTGATTTTGATAGTTTATTTTGTTATAAAATAACTAATGAAATATTATTTAATACATTATAAAGAATCTGTGATAGAAAATGAAAGATTATGAAAGGTTATTATGTAGGCGACGATTTCAATAAAAATATTTTCAAAGCTGTATGTGTACACTGACATTCACATAACTCGAAATGACGTGATGATTTTTACATAGATTAAAAATTATGAAAGCCATCTATCGAATGAATAATAAACAATTCCGTGTCGCGCATCCTACCGCCTGGTACCGCGCGCTGTAGCGCGTGGCTTCCCGCGCCGGAAAAGCGCTGCGTCTACTATTTCGCCTTCTATTTCTCATGGAAAAAATCTGGAGCACATTGTGGAAAATATCAATTCCTATGCAAAAATGTTCAGCTTTCGATCTAGAGGGTAAAAAAAAATTAAAATTATACTTTTTGAGATATAACACGTTTTATACTTTTTGAAGGTGAAAATGGAAAATTTTGGGAAAACGGCCTACACCACTGGAAAGCTCAGGAAATAATACGTCGAATAGGAAATAATACGTCGAAAACGCTTATCACATAATTTTTTTAAATGCATTTTGACATCGCAAACACGAGTTAGAAACAGCATGTTTCGACGCTCGCCCACCGCGCTGGGTCAGCTGACGTGAAACGCCTCCTATATTGTTTTTTTCAGATATGCTACAAATAAACATAAGAATGAGTTGCGATTATAAGAACAAAGAAATTGAGTATAGAACAAAGAAATAGATTATAGAAAAATGAAATTGATTATAGAACAAAGAATAATGTTATAAGAATTTTATATGATTATTAGAATTATAAGAACTATAAGAACCTGAGAACTGTAAGAACTATAAGAACCGGAAAACTATAAGAACAATATAAATTACAAGAATTATTTACAATAATGATAATAACTATAAGAACTATATGATTTATAAAAATTATAATATGTATAAAAATTATAAGAATTATATTAACTATATAAAAATTATAAAAATTATACATTTGATAAGTAAAATACATAAAATATAATTCGGAATATTCTGTTCAGTCATTGAAGATTAACATATCTTCCATTTTGTTAAAACTTTACTGATATTATTAATATCTATTTATTGTGTTATTCAAATTATTTATAATATATTTTTGACCATAGTCGGACCAAGAATCATACGAACATTGGAAGAGAATACGGCTGTTCGAGAAAGACAACGAATACTACACGCTGAACGTAGTAGACTATACAGAGAACGAAAACGTGCTAATGCAAATGTAAATATAAATTTAGATCAATGAAATATATCAAATCCTGGTAGACCAAGACCTAAGACGAACATTCGAAAATGAATCAATCGTTCAAGAAAGGTAGCGAAATCCACCAGCTGAGGTTAGGAATCGATCTATTTTCGATGTCGATATAAATTTAGAACAAGTAGTGGCAGACAATAACATTGGATTGCGTGATAGAGAGAACGATGATGAGGATGACGAATTTGAACGTCGGCGTCGTCAAATTAATTCAGAGAACCGT
>JAWWEQ010051011.1:0-10705 GCA_035583055.1 Torymus tubicola | reverse complement strand
TAATGTTTCATTTGGAGTTATGTGAATGACAGTGTACACATACAGCTTTGAAAATATTTTTATTGAAAAACTAAGAAGATTTTAGAAAAAAAAGGTCTCTTGTGTTTATCGTGAAAAATGCTTCCCTGCGGAGTTATAAATTAATCAAAATCGGTCAAAAATGCAGAAAATGCTAAAGTCACTAACTTTGACCCTCTGCCACTAAAAAACTAGAAGTGAAAAAAATCTGAAAAAGTTTAGGGTAACATATGGGATGGTTACGAAGCGATTTAGGTGATTTTAAAAGAAAAAAAAATGCTTGACCTCTCGATTCACCAGAGAACTGCCCATATACATATATATTTATACACTGCGAATGACAAACAAAATTACGCATAATGTGTGTGCATATATATATGTGTACATTTAGGTGTCAGATGCACGGTAGTACAAAGAACACAGCTCACGGTGTTTAGCCATATATGCCTACATCAAAGGAGCGCGTGCTATGCGCGTATATACATGTATTCGCACGGAATTACACGCGGCTCGTGAAGGCTTAGATAAAGTCCTCATATATCTGCTCTCTCTCTCCCTCCAGCATATGTACGTATAGAGATACATGCGCATTTTCATCATCTCGTATTCGTCTGCCCGCGCTATACACACTAGACTCTCTCTCTCTCGAGCCTCCACCATCTGCAGATCTTTTGCAATTTCCCCTCTCTTTTCATCGCAGCGCTCTTGCTCTCTCTCTCTCTCTTGCTTCCTCTCGCATGTTTGTCAGAGAGGCAATGACAGGATATTAAAGTAGACTCTCTCTCTCTCTCTCTCCCTCGTACTGAGCTCACGCGTCTGCCAACTGTAAATATCCGTCGCTGGACTACTACTATTACTACTATTACTACTACTACTACTACTACTATTAATACTGATGCTACTGGTAATATCGTCGTCGCGCAGTCTTTGCTCACTTCCGCAATGAACCTCGCTTTCGTGCGTCTCCGCAATAGCATGTTTAACTTGTATCCGCACGCGTATGGCAATTAAGACCCTCCCGCTGTGATTTTTCAAGTTTACGAGATTCTATACTTTCTTCCGGTATCTCATCTATTAAAAATGGCTTGTTGGTTCTTTTTTGTTTTCTTCGAAGATTTAAGTTATGCGGCGCGACCCTTTTATACACGCAGTGTCGCGCGCGTGAGAGACAAGAGAAGTCACGAGCCACGTTGCGAGTTTGGGAATGCAAAGGGGGTTTGCACGTGTAAGTACGGCAGGGTAACGAGGGTGGTGAAAGGTGCGAGAGGTTCTCTTGGTTGTGATTAAATGATCCGGTGCTGGAAAATTATGGTTAATGAGGTTGAGAAGGCAGAGGGACAATGATAATGGTTAACGTAAGAGTAACAATGTAAGGGGTAATGTGGGTTTTTGAATATTTGAAGAAAGCAATTGTATATATGTATATATTATGCGAGGATGGAAATTAGTTTTCGTATAATTCAAGCCAATAGATTATACACGTGATTAATATAATAAACAATTTGAAGTTCATCGTAATTAGATGATAATTATATGAAATTATTCAAAATTATATGAAATTATGATAATTATATAAAATTATATTATATAGTTCAGTCAATCCGATAATTCGAATGTCAAATGCAAATTCGAGGTGAAATTATAAATTACAATGTGCTCGAAATAAATAAAATTGAATTATAAATCAGTAGTTTGTCATATTGATATACTCCTCACTTATTATTGAGTATTAAATTTAAATTTCTTATAATTTGATTTTGTTATGCTTCCATGATTTCTTTTTTAAGTCGATATATTAAATATAATCAATGAAATAGAATAAGGAGATTATTGATTGTTCATGCCTTGAAAATAATGTCCTTACCGTCACTACTAAGATGTCAAAGAGGATAGTGATATTCCACCGAGTAATTTAAAAGGACTTAATTAAATATTCAAAAGGATGCGCCGTGAAATTTCCATGCGATTGCCTTCATAAATAGCGAAAAAATTGGATGTTAATATAACCCTATATATAGGCGCACATTCTCCAACCTCTTTTCCCCGCACGTAAAAAATTATTTACGGCCTTTTTTATTAAATTTCGAACAGTAGCGCTCGCGCCCGAAAAAAGACTTCCAGCCAGACGTTTTTTACGAGCTGTAGTCGTTTTCCATCTCTCCATATATACGACCACGAACCACGAGAAATTTATGTCTATAATAATAGACATACTTCGCGGCAGTAACGCAGTCGTCATTTTCTCTTGAAGAAAGCGATCTTGCGTGATCTTCGTAATAGTTCGAGCAGCCGTGCGGCAATGGATAACATATAGATATCCTCACACGAATCATATATAGAGTTGAGGGGGGGGGGGGGGGTTGAAACTGTGCTTAGAGTTTTCGAGGACTTTACGGATCCAATAAGCGACGGGCGGTGCCGCGCGAATATATGAATTTCAAATGAGGATCGCCGGCAAGGGAGCGTGCGAGCATTACAACACCGCTCGCGATTCTTTAGCGTGGAAAATCCGATAAAGGCGCACGCGCGCGCGGATTAAACGATCGGGCAGCCCTTATATATATATATATATATATATAGCGGAGCTGTACGTTCTTGGTCGCATTGAGGCACGATGGGAATTTGGTGAATTCGCGAATCGCAGCGAATCGCGCGTGCCTTCGCGGCATATTGCTGTTATTATTGCACGAAGGGCTGCGGTGAATGATTTTGAGACGGAATTTGGGAAATTTTAGACGTGATTTTTCCTGTAGTCTGTTTGGTTATTGAAAAAGGTAAGAAAATGTCTGTTCTAGGAATTTGGTTTTACAAAATATGGAAAAAAATGTATGGAAGATATTATCTATTTATAGTTTGCTCATTTTTGTAATATTTTATAACGAGATTAACGGTAATATAATATTTAATAATTCTATAACAAAGTTAACGTGTCAAAGTGTTTTGTGGTTGAAAATATGAAAATAATGTTTATTGGAAAAAAGTATGAAATGTAAGACTTAGTAGAAATGTAGTTTACATTTCCAATATTTTCATTTAAATTTTGTAAGTATATGCTTTATTATTTAAATAATGAAAATTTTTGATAAAATATGATGTCCGATAAAGAAAACATCATTTTAAAATTTAATCCATATCGTTATTTTAATACGCAATGGAAGAAGTCATATTAAAAATATTATCCTATTTTAAAAATGGCATGTAAATGATATTGTTCCGTGTGGCTACACGAATATAAAAAGCACGAAATAAGCAAAAGGCATCCGATTACAATATGACGCCGATTAGCACAAGTCCGGCTGGTGACGGCCGTGGCTTGTAGGTAGCATCTCTGACTCGCGAGTCGGCGGCTCTGGTTCGATCCCAGGGTCCGTCACTTTTTATTAAATTATTTTACGAGAAATAAAATCGTAACAATATTATACAATGTTCGATATCGTAATACTGAAATTTACAATTTTTCCTATGAATTAAATGTATGAAAGGTTCGCAACAATATATTATCACCGGAAATCCTTCTCTATAAAGGCATATAAAATTCAGCTTCGTATTGTAAATTTTTTTCTTTAAATCAAGCCTCCGAAAAAAGACATTCAAACAATACTGCCTTTTTACTTCCTCTCTTTACATAATGCAAAACTCCTTTTACGCAAGCACATTCAAAGGCTATCGCATGATTTACTGCGGAAAATCATTGTCGTATTTCCCGGCTTACAACGATCATAAAAAAAAAAAAAAGAAACGTCTGACTTCGGCCATTCTCCTGCTGAGAAATCGATGAAGCTTTCTCTTTCCCTCTTCAGAGCGCACCTCTCTGCTTTTCCTCTATTATGCGCTTCTTTTTCCTTTGCTTTTTATATGCGCTAATAATAACCTCTCCGTGCGATGTCTCCATAATATCTTGGAAAATTCCAGCGCCGGATTTCCCCGATGGAAGCAATGAAAGCTATCGCGCGTATTTAAATTCTTCGTCTCGTGTAATTAGTGGCCGTGCCGCTTTTCTTCGTTTCTTTATTTGTCGACTCATCCGCGCGCTCGTGTTCAGCTTCCGCGCAATAACAAATTCCTGCACGGTATCTTTTTCCGGGTTGCTCGTCGGCCTTCTCTCCTCTTCTCTCTGACTCTGCGGCCTTTTATCCCCCGTTTTTCTTCTGTAAAAATTTTTTATGTAGGTTGCTTTCGATGCGCTGTGATTTGGATGGTTGTTTTCTAGTTATTGTTTACAGCATAGTTTGGAGCTTTTATAACGAATGTACTGTAGCTACATCTTTAGTTTCTATTTGGTATTGAAAATAAATGGGCGTACTGGAAAGCAGTGTATTTTATTTATATTTTTTTTAATGTATCGTATTTTAGAGGCTACGAAATATCTAGAGTCTTTTTTTGCGAAGCCGCATCGAATTTTATATTTTAAAAGAATTTTATTATAATAAATGAAAAATAGTACATTTATTTTCTACAGTCCGGAATATTAAGACATTAATTAGTGATGGAAATCTTAATGTATATAATAGCTATACTTATTAATTATAGTTGTTCTAATAATTATACGACAGCTATTTATCTTTAAAATCTTAACTCACTAATATTTACAAAATGAAAAATTTATTTTTCAAAGGAGCAATATTTAAAACCAAGCTTTTAAATATCGATCAAAAAATTAAAGCCACAAAATTTAAATTTCAGACACACAACACCTGAAGAATACAATCTCTTTAATTACGGACAATATTTTTTCCATTTGTTGCAGATTAGTAAGAACTTTATGTTTTCGGTGTATGTGTAGGAAAACTTCGTTGCGGTATTATTAGCTGGTCAGATTTTTAATCATTTTGCTATTTTGATCTCATTTCTTTTGCTTCTTTTTTTCTTTTTCTTCTCATGCTCTCAGGATGCTCGCTACTCGGAGAAAAATTCTTGCTCCCGTGCCTGCTGTATAATAAAAAATCGAATGACTATTCCATTGTTAGTTGTTCGCCGCCTCGCTCGCTGTTTTCCTTGCCTCTCTTTCTTACGACAAAAAGTGATCTATAAGGGTATATGAGTATATACACTCCATCTTGATACTTAATTTCCTCGTGACTATTCGTTCTAGAATATCTTCTAATCTTTCTCTACGTTTTAAAGTTTGAAAAATAATAATAACTAAAATATCTTATATTTCTTATATGGAAAAAAACAGTAATCCGATTATTCGGTTCTAGTTAATTAAAGTTTAGAATGCAAGGTTCATTTTATTTAAAAATTTTAAAACAAATACGAGTTATTTCTATTAAAAAAACACAAAGGGATTCCCTCGCTTTGAAAGAACTCTTTGCAGCGATACTTCTCTTTGAAAAAGGAGATTATTCTTCTTAAGAATAACTTAAAAGTTTCAAACCTTAAGTTAAATGTCTTAAATTGGTTTGAAGTAAACGGAAGGAAGTATGGAAGGAAAAATTTGTTATTGCTTAATAATAATGATATTTTACCGGAATTCGTGGAGATATTTTTTATTGTTGAACACGAACAAATTATTTATTTTATCCTCAAACTATGGGAAACTATCGGATTCAATGATCATATGCACGCATATTGTATTAAATCAACTGAAAACTGGATAACATGTAAATTTTCAGAATTAATTTCTTACGGACCGATAAAAACTTATATTATTGATAATGGCGAACATTATGTTATATTTTATATGTAAATTATGTAAATAAACTGTAATTGTAAAAAAATATGTTTCAATCAATTTTTTTGTATTAAAACGACAATCTACTTATTCGAAGAAGAAATCGTTTGTGGTTTAATCGATTTATCTTAGAAGATTGTCTGCTTAGTTAGAGTAGAAATCTACTTCACTCTATGTTAAGTAGAATTTCTATTACTATTTAATGGATTCTTCTATCAGTTAGATTAAACATTCGTGAGTATTATCAATAAATATTGAACTTTTTTAACGTATAACGAAAACTACATTTGAATTACAATATTATTTCCACTGCAAGCAAAAGTTACTTTTCTTGATTTTCGAACATTATTTCATTATTTACCCAAATCAATTTATTCAGCTAATACAACAATTTTAGGTTGAACATATAAATCTTCTTTTTGCACTTTAATTTTTGCTTTCAGCACTAATACATTGCAGTCTACTCAAAATAGTTTTAAAACAAATTAAATTTTTTTAATTAATAACAGCCAGCTCGAACTTTTCATAAAATTTAATTTTCAGCACGAATAGCTGCGATGCACTACATCGATTAAAAACATGCGTGCGTCGCGTGTGAAAAGCAATGCAATAACTTTACTCCCACACGTGCGCCCGTGTGTTACATAGATTTTTTCACTATGCGACGGTGTAAATATCTCATCGATTTACTAGTAAAACTAATTTTTTCTTCTCTCTTTCCATCTCCTCAACATAACAAAAGAAAATTACGTCGTAGTCGTCGTGGCAGCTATATAGAACGAAAAAGAAGATCAATACTTATTTACTTGCGATCGAGCGCACGCGTACAATTTAATTCGCTATAGCCGCATCGGTTGTGTACGGCAGCTCAATCTGCTTTCCCATCGACGGCGTTGCCGCTCTAAACTGCATTAACGGTCGTGCCGCGCTTGTCGTTTCGTAATTTCACATGCGTGTGTGCTATATATACAAAGCAACTTTCTTGTGGGTATGTGTGTGCGTGTGTGTGTGTGTGTGTGTGTGTGTGTGTGTTTGTGTGTGTGTGTGTACCGACTCGTCCCTGTTAATACGCCTCCATTGGCTTATTAGACAAAGTCATCGTTGTCGTCCTTACGTGCGTATAACGGCAGGAGAATATGATCCAGTAACGAGTTTTGTAATTGTTCCAATTATCGAGAAAATTGAGCAGTCCAAGTTTTCCGCGTGGAGCGAGTTCGACGATGTGGTAGGCGCTATATAGGTGTATGTATCTGTATATATGTGTATATACACGGAGTATTTGAAAATTACAAGCGTTTCGGCGCCAATCAATGTATGGTAATGCGTCTCTTAGAACCGAGTCAACGTGAATATTGCGGTTCGACTCCTTGGGGCACGATGATGTTGTTTTAATGCGAAGTCTAGTTTTCCCTACTTCTTACTGCGGCGAGACGAAACGCGATCGATTGGGATCTATATAGAATCTCTTTGTTAAAGAAGTAAGGATGATTGCTCTTCAATAAGTCACTGGTTATAAGTTTTTGTTCAAAATATTAATGTTATATGTAAAGCATAGTCGATTTATAACGTCTCTGCATATATTCGTTATGGACTACTTATCGAATCCTTAGGGGTACTCAATTTATTAATGTTTCTTAAGTTGCTCTCAAATAATATATATTTTTATATACTTAAAATCACCACCACAGTTTATCCACTGCTCTAATTTCAGATAAAACCATTGTTCCAACTAATATCACATGCCACAGCGACCGATAAGCACTAACAAATCTCACTTATATACATAGCAAACAATAAATTCCTCAAAATTCAATCGAAACCTCTTTATCCCTTATATATCTGTGGCTCCGAGATAACGACATAAGTCCACTTTTTTTAAAATCGGAAAAACCTTGGATTTAGTATCTTTAAATGGGTCTTTTTCATTTAAAACTGTCAGTAGTAGCTAAAATATTGTCCTAAAACTACGATATACAGAAAACGTAACAAAATAAGTCCAGCACTGATTTATTTTATCCAACCAAATTGAATATAAAAATTAGTTTTATATAAAACTAGCAACAGATACCTGGCTCGCTGACGCTCGCTCGGTTGTATTTTGATGGTGATTTTATTGCATATATATGTATGTTAAATAAGTATATTTCACAGATACAAACTTCGGATTTGAATTTTTAATTAGACATAATTTGATTCCTTTAAAGTATGTAAAATTTATATTATAAAACTCATTAAGAAGTAAATACATTTTCACTTATCATTAAAGTAACAATCTTTATTCGTCGTTACTCTGATGGAAACGCAAAATGCATATAAATATAAAAAAAATTTGTATTTTTTCGAAGAAACATATTAATATGTACAAACGCTGTAATTGAAATATTCATTTACATTTATTTATAATTGTTTTCATGTTTACATGAATGTACAATTACTTTCAAAATATATTTATAATAGCATAATAATCAACCCAGTAGGTATCGTGAAACAAAAAACAACGTTATATATATTATTACACAACGAAACTTTTTATTGTGAAAATATGAATTAGATATATATATATAATGAAGCTTCTTGTAATGAAGTTGCTATGATATTTGTTGGAAAAGATGGTCAACCTCCTATAGAAAGAGATAATGTTGTATATTCTAGGCAAGAAAAAGCAATGAGTATTCCTCAAATAAACACACAGACCCATGATATATCCACTCATTTATCCAAATGGAGGTTACAATTACAATTAAACTTACAATTTTATAATTATAAATTGTCTGTAAGATATGGATTTAATCCCTATCTTAATTTAGGAAAAATATCTCAGCAGTCAATAATTGATTCATTTGTTAAAGTTGAAAGCTCAAGATTATATTCTATCAAAAAAAGAATCAAACTGTTTTACGAAGTGATTATTATAAAGGGGTAATGGATTATTTGCATAAAAAAAAGAATCTGAAAATATGAAAATTGGAAAAATGTTAATTTTTCTGTCAAATTTTATAGGTAGCCAAAGATTTTTAAAGCAAAATTATATGGATTCGATGTCCATTGTAAATCGTTTCAAAAACCTGACTTATTTATAACAATGACTTGTAATCCAAATTGGAAAGAAATATCTGAAAATTTAGAACATTATGAAACAGCAATCGATGGATCTGATATTATTGTCAAAGTATTTCATCAAAAAGCACAAGAATTCAAAGAATTAGTGATTAAAAGGTGTTTTAGGAAAAAGTATTGCTTATACTTGCGTAATTGAATTTCAAAAGCGAGGACTACCTCACATGCATTTGTTATTATTTGTAGATGAAAATGATAAAATTAATACTTCAGAAGTTGATGAATTAATAAGTAACATTGAAACCCATTTTTCTCAGAAACTCCAAAAGTGGACTTATGTTGTTATGCCTCAAAGCCACAGATATGCTCCACAGATCAATAATTTTCTTTCCAGTACGGCGGTAACGAAAAACATCAAAGCCTCTCCTATTACCATTGGCTTCTCTCTCTCGCCGACGCAATAATACCGCTCAATCGCCCAACGCCATATACACACACACACACACACAATAACATATTATATAGTAATTTGATTTTCGCATATAGCTGGCACAAGAGTCACCTGCATTGTCTGCTCTCCTCCACCTCCTCCTCCTCTTTCTCCGAGGCGCCCTTTCTATTATGTTTGTGTGTCTGTCGCTCTTTCGACATACAAAACTCGAGGCCTGAGGCTACTTTACCTCTGTCTACATATACCGCGCGGTAGTGACTGCTGTCACCCTCCCGGCGGTTTTGTTTATTTCATCGGACGCTTCCCCCACGAGAGTTAATTTGTTGTTCCAGTGAGTTTTGGCAATTATTCGGCATGTCTGTAGTCGCTGCCTCTAAATGGCAGTTTAATAGTCAAGCGGAACAGCAGCAGCAACAGTGATATTGGTATACCGAAAAATTTGTTAAATTGAGTTGTATGTGTGCGCGAGTGCTATGCACATTTGTGTTTGGACTAAAATGGATGTCATTGTTCTCGAGATAATGGGATAAATTGGGAAGAGTTTTTTTATTGACCACTGTAGCGAATTGTTGGAGTATGTGGTAGTAGAAGGTTGGGATGTCGCGCTATGCGCTGGTGAGTATGTTTTCAGAGAAACTATTTTGTGTGAGTAAAATAGATTATAGTAGGGAAATATAGTGTCTAAGGTTTCTTTATAATATACCTTTTTTCTTTTTTTAGAAACAAATTGTTCTTGTTTTTTGGATTTAACTAAAAATATGGCAAATAAATTTTTTCACAAATCACTTCTCCGTTTTTTAAAAAGTCTACAGCTATGATTATACGCTTAACAGTAATCTATATTCACCTCGTTAGTTGTTTCCCATGCCTCAGTCTGATTAACTAAAAAAAAATAGCAAAATCCTTAAATCAAAACCAATTAATCAAAGCTCAACACTATATCAATATCCAGCACACGCTCGATAAAAACTTTCATTTTCAATGCGTTGAAAATACGTTTAATCATAATCTTCTCTCCAACACATATACACACGCAGACACTTTCTATAATCCTCATCCAGCGGATCATATATATATTTAATCTCAAATCTCATTACAACAGTACCTAATTACAGCTGATTATGCGTCTTCTCTCGCCATATACAAAACAAGCTCCTGTTTACCGGTTTACTATCTGTTTCGCGTACACACACACGGAGAGAAACAATATAATAAATATAAATATAATTTGTAATAAAAATTACTATATTATATAGGAAAACTGCGACATATTCAAATTATGGAGAGTTTTATTATGATTATAACAAATATTACTATAAGCATAATAATATTGGCAACATTGAAACTATATTAAATGATTCTAACTGTGAAAGTAAAACTGTAATATATCATATTATTAATAAAGACAAGATCTGTAAATAAATTTGGTAGGTAACAATAAATAAAGAAATACATGTTTTTAGAGTTTTAACATTTATTATATTGAATAAAGAACAAATATCTTT
>JAWWEQ010051010.1:0-10705 GCA_035583055.1 Torymus tubicola | reverse complement strand
GGCGATAGCCACAGTCCTACTGAATCTAAATTTTTTGAATTTTGTATTTTCGATAATTTCTCGCTTCAAAATCATGCGCGCCATCAACATCCGATTTTTAGAGGCGCTCAACGGTTCTTACAGTTGTATATAAATAAAGAATGTAAAATTTAAAAAAAATTGTTCCCTATACCTTAAGGGTGCCTTTATTAACCCTAAAAAGATTCATATCGATATCTATTATAGAAACTATTAAAAAAAATTCATAAAGATAGCTTAAATTTTAAGCGTGTAAAGTGGTACGAATCCTTAACAAAAAAATTAATCAGTAAATAATGAATAACACACTGTTCTTTATTTAACTCAAAAAAAATTTTTTTTATTTAAAAACCTTACTATAAATTATATATCCTCTTTTATCGATCCAACTATTGTGCGAACTATCGAATTTAAGCAATTTTACACAAATTTTATTGCCTTTTTTATTTATTACTTTTTCAACTAGATATATGTCTAGAAATTTTTATTTAAAGAGTTCTTGTTCATAGAAGCCTCCTGAACCCAGTTGGTCTTTATAGTCTTTTAGATTGTATGTTGTTGGATTTGTATTTGCGACTCGTGTAATTGTAAATTTATGTAACACAAAGCTGTCACTATATGACATAAAAGATCAAAAGGTCTCAAATAAAAGGTATCACTCTATAATGTAAAAGATCAAAACGTGTCGCTCTATGACGTTTAAAAGGTGTGTAACGGGCGTTGGTATAAAGTCCGAATAATCACATATACAGTGTCGTGAGATTCGGATCGCGATCAATAGCGCACCGCGCGGATCTCGAACAAGATAGACGGAGAAGATGCAGACCATGAGAAGGAAGTATAGGAGTTGAGTAGTAGACATGTTGTCGAACCTAGTTAGATGCGAGAAGTGAGCGCTGTCACCGTTGCGCGAAGAGAGAAGCGCAAGTGCCGTGTGTGAACGAGATAGTGAGAGATATACGACAGCCGTAAAGCGCCTCCACCGATGCAAGAGTGACCGCCACAGGGCAGCCACCAACCAAGATAAGAGAGAAAGATAGCCGCTGTTTGTAAACACGTGGTGTTGTATGGGAGAATCGGCTGCTACAGGTAAGGCTAGGTAGAGCCAGCAGCCGATCGTTCTCGCACCGGAGTTGGCAGCAGTGCCATCGAGCAAGGGGCAGTCGAGTAGGAAGTAGTCTAAGCTTTCTACAATGAAAGCTTAAGGCAAGTGTTCGTCCCTTGTGCCACTGTCAACTGCCGGATAGCAGGGTTTCTATGACGTGAACCCCTCGCAAGTGCGTAGCACGAGTATATTACGTGCAGAGAACCCTACGCCATTACAGGTGTCACTATATCACATAAAAGGTGTTACTGTATGACATAAAAGGTGTTATTCTATGACATAAATGTTCAAAAGGTGTCACTTTATAACATAAAAGGTGTCATTCTATGATATAAAAGTTCAAAAGGTGTCACTCTTTCATACAAAAGGTGTTACTCTATGACATAAAAATTCAAAAGGTGTCACTCTTTCATACAAAAGGTGTTACTTTATGACATAAAAGTTCAAAAGGTATCACTCTATGAAATAAAAGGTGTCACTCTTTCATACAATAGTACATTTCGATACAAGTGCGGTAAAATGATTTTGTACAAGTATGGGTTTGTCGCCCGAGCGAAGCAAGGGTGACAATCACACTTGTGAAAGAATCATTTTTCGCACGCGTATCGAACATTATCTTTTAACACGGCGTGTGCAAAATTCCGTTTTCACGCACGCTTGCGAAGGCAAGCGTGCGCGAAAACGCATTTCGCACACGGAGTGTGAAAAAAGATGTTACTCTATGACATAAAAGTATAATCAGATTGATGGATGCACATATATTCAGTCGATGCTATACCATTGAAGCAGAAGCATGGCAAATCTAGAGGATGTAATTTGTAAACTTCTGGATAACATAGTATGGAAATCACAGTCTTTATTAAGGTCGAAAAAAAGTGTTGAAGTTTCCGACATATCTAATTTTATGGACACTTCTGATATCGAACTACCTAATATAATACCTGATCATGCCCATAATAAAAGTGCTAGCTCCAGTAATCCTAAAATTGCAAATCTTGTCAACAAATACTTATCGAAATTAAATGGATATTCTAGGAAATTTCTCGATAATATTTATGGTGTTTACAAGCGTGGAAATTTACTTATGATCGGAAATTCTCGAATAAAGTTTGTAGATGACTTTGTTCAAGTAAATGAGCAGAACTATGATTTGTCCATAGGACTGCTACAATTACTATTCACAAAACTTCCAGATGAACGTGTTATCAATTCGGATGATATTGATAATTATCGTAAAATTATTGTTTATGTTAATTATCGTAAATGTTTCAAGAATCAGCTGTGAAAAATGACTCGTCTCGAAGGGAGAAAGATAATGTGGACGAAGTTGAAAATACTGATGCTTTACCAAGAAAGAAATGTAAAATGATTGAGAAAAAACAAACTAATAGAATGGTATCAAAAAAGATATTTGAACCTACTGACAATTCTTTAAAGAAGCTCATTGGTTCAAGTTCTCGAATGAATTCCTATTTTTTACCTACTACTAACGAAATCGATAATTATGACGAAGCTGATTACTTTAGTGAAGATGCATCAGATTTTTCATCCAATGAGTGTTCACCGAAAAGCATTCGTGATAACTTTATTAGCTCGAGATATCAATTAGCCGAAAGTGAAAAGTCAATGAATTAACTGAATATGAGCTCGACGTCTGGAATAATCCTAACAAATTGGTTAATCGCTTGCAAGTACTCATCGCTGACCAAAATATGGGAATAAGAACTAACTATGATGAAATCTATTTTATTCTTAATGAACTTCGCAATGCTAATATCATAATTTAATCTTCAAAAAGTAATATTGTACTAAATTATTTAGAAACAGAGACATTGGCTAAGAATAAGCAAATATTGACATTGTAGTTAAAACTTTGCTAACATCTACTATCGTGGAATGGTGGTGATTATACTGAAATTGGAAAAATGTATTCAAAGATGTTAAAAGAATTTTTTTCATGGGTAAAATAAAGAAGTTTTAGTTAGAAAGTTTAATGTTATCGATATCACTTAAATGAGATATTCATTTTTCAAATATCCGAGATCAGTTACTATACATACTAGGAGTATATAAAGCTATATGTGCCATGTATAACGTAAAGTGCATAAAAGTTTCACCGGAAAGATTCCAATATGAAATGGGAATGCAAACCTGATCGTATAGAATAATCTAAAAAAAATTTATAGGGCAAGGACGAGTAGAACCACACATGATTGGAGCGAAGTGGGGCTTCTTTAATTGTTTTATAGATCACCGTTAGGTGGCTATGTTTACCCTCGGAAATAGTTCGTCCAGACTTTATCTATATAAAGCCAAAAAAAAAATATATAATTTTATACATCAAAATGGGTCAAAACAGCTCACGCGTTGCTCTTGAGCAATAGCAACAAAAGCAAAATAAAAACAATAAAAAGTCGCCACGGAAAAATTTTCCACCAATACCCGCTGTTTTCCTGAGTAACAGGGTTATAAAAAGTTTTAATGTTAACTTAAACATAACCTGCAAAGCACCAGGCACCTGACCGCCCGCTGAGAACTGCCGACTGCTGGCCACTGGTAGCTGTCCGTTCGTACCGGTTCTAAAGATACCGATTCCAGAACCACCATAATTAAAGAAAAGGTATGACCCACTGCATCTTATCTACTACTTCAAAAATGCTAAACGAATTCACGTCATTGGTGGATTGAAGAAGTTAGAACATTTCAACTTTAATATTACCAATATTACGGAAATTGACTATTAATCTTTGGAATATGTTACATTAGTGACTATATGCACTAAACACAATGTAAAACTATACTTGCGCCATCTCAACATAAAGCGCATGTAACAGTTTTACGGCAGCACGGGGTGGGAGGGGGGGAATATTCAAGAAGAATAATTTGAAGGATACTGGAGGGATGAACAAACAGGTAGAACCTCACAGGATAGGAGCGGGGTGGGGCTCTTATCCTCCTTCAATTTTGTACTTATATAGTTTCACAGTTATGCTAGGTTACTACTATTAAGTTTAAAAGCATAAAGACTAGACATTTTGATAGCTAAGCACTGTGTTGGTCACTCTCTGGAGCCCGCATCAAGTTATAAATTTTTAAACATTGCCATGGCCTTGCGACAACATATATATGTATCCTCTATAATAAAGCGGATGTCGATTATTTATCGAATGGAAGGTTTAGTGATAACTTGAGAGCGTTATCAAAATCATTATTGGTTGAAATATATAGAATCAACTTCAAAGCGATGGCTCTCATTAGTTAAAGCCATCTGCGCGCATTTAGAATTCTACTCCATATATGCGTGTATACGAAACTGACTTTTTGAATGCATCACGCCATTTTGTATAAAACCTATAACAAATCTGCATGTGTAAGACAAGGATAGACGACCATGTGACTAAAGAAGTAATCTATATATAACGACTTTTTGAATGCCGCATTCAAAAATTCAGTTGATTGCATTTATTACATGGGAGTAATAAACGTCAAAAAGCAAGTTTTAGTTACTTATAATTCTATACAATTTCACAGCAAGCAGCCAGATGCCTTCATAGCACAGCGGTATAACTGCTCTGTAACTTAAAGGTTGTGGATTTGCGCCCACCCCTTTAAATTTATTAAATAATATAATTTTAAAATTTTTAGCGAAATGTGAACTGTGTGACTCCCTAAATGTATTATTTGCACATATGCTGACACAGATGCCGCAGTGGTAGACCGGTAAGGCTGCTGCTCAGTAAACTAAGGGTTGTGGGTTCGAGCTCCGGCAAATTTTTTTTTCTGTTAAACATTATTATATGGCTTGAATAAGCAACTATTCATTAAAAATACAAAAATAATTCAATTATAAAAATGCAAACTGCACAGCAGCTTAAATGCATCATTATAGCATTAGCTGCCAGATGTCACGGTGACATGTCGGTAAGGCTGCTCCTTCGTAATCTAAGGGTTGTGGGTTCGCGCCCCACCTCCGGCAAAAACTTTTTTTCTTTTAAATATTTTTAAAATACTTTAAATAAGCTAATTTTCAATAAATATTCACTCTAATCTTCAATAAATATTCAGTGTGACTGCTCCGCATCAGTTGACATCCACCGGGCCTCAATCTTGGGTTATCTGCTCCTGTACAATTGCGGATGAGCCAGACCCTATGCCGGTTCTGGCTCAACTTGGGTTGGGTTATTGGGTTTCGGGGAATTGCGGATGAGTCAGAAACCCTATGACGGTTTTGGATCAAGCCCCCCCCCCTGGGTTATCTGCCCCGAGCAATTGCGGGCGGCCAGAACCGGCATAGTTTATGTACTTTTATCATTCGAACGAATATTTTCTGTTAATTTTAAAACCTTACAACAGGACCAAAAATTTGGAAATTAAATTGTTTCTCCTACTATATTATCTCTATGTTTTTAAAAGAAAAAAAATTAACTCCACAACTATGCATTTTACTACTTAGAAATATGCTCATTTAAATAACCTCTTCAGAAATAATTGATTTGAAAACAATCAAACATTTACTTAAATTTAACATCAAATCAAATATGGGGGTGGGCGAGCCGAGCGAGTAGGGAGTGAAGCCCCCCTAGTATATATATATACCTATAGTATATAGTTGTAAGCACTTTTTCTTACGAATTAGCCGCTCCCCCCGCTCCCCAAAATAACGTAAAAATGTCTCTAGAAGCTGTAGTTTTTTATGGAGCCGCTCCCCATCCGCCCCCCGCTCTGCTCCGCTCCCCGTCAGCTTCCCTCAACTATTGGTCGTAGCCGCTCCCAATTCCGCTCCCCTTTCGGTCCTCATTGCGTTTTCCCTTCTCCCATCATCTGCTTCCCCAGTCGCTCCCCATCCGCTCCCCTTTCGGTCCTCATTGCGTTTTCCCTTCTCCCATCATCCGCTTCCCCAGTCGCTCCCCATCCGCTCCCCTTTCGGCCCTCATTGCATTTTCCCTTCTCCCATAATCCGCTTCCCCAGCCGCTCCCCATCCGCTCCCCGTTTACTCCTCAAAAGGGACAATTTTAAGCCGCACACCCCGTGCTGCCCCCGCTCCCCATCAGTTTTTCTTTAGTAGAGATCGTATAAACAATTAAAATACCTTATTTAGTACTGCGCAATTCCTTTGTTTACTATTACAATATTTGGGCCAAATGGCCAGGTCCTAAGACTAATTAAAAATAGCATATTCAATCAAAACTGCAACATTAACATCCCCACACATGCAACAATTCAGGAGAGTAGGGATCCAGCTTGAGAAGATACGGGTGCACCGCCTTCCTGAATCTGGAAAAGAATACAAGATAGCGTAGGGAGAGTAGGAGAGTTAAAAAAAAGGGCCTTAAACCTGAAACGATCCTGCTCCCACATCTGACTTTACGACAGGTACTCTACGTTCAGGGGGAGCTCCTCTGTAACACAAAGTCTTCCACTTCATTTACTATAGAGAGTTATATGAGCGTCCCTCCTGACCCCGAAGATATCTAACACACAAGTTACTTAAACGTTGCAGTAGAATCCAATGTTCATTTGTTACATCAAAGTACACCACTGTGCAGTATTCCACATGCGACTGAACTAATGCCTCAACTAACCGCTTGCGTACAGTTTCGGTTGTACATGCCCTGATGAATTGCAGAATATATAGGGCTTTATTTACTTTCTTTACTATATATATATATATATATTCCTCCGCATCCTCTCCTACTTCACGACCCGAAATACCACAAAATAGAAACAGAGAAATAGACAGAGATGTATAGACAGAGTCAGCGAGTCAGAAACATAGAGACGTAGAGACAGAAACATACAGAGAAAGACGGAGAGACAGACAAATAGTGACAGAGACGTAGGAAAAGAAAGAGAAACTGGGAACAATAATTAGAGACAGACTTAGAGACAGAGCCATTGAAGCAGAAACGTAGATACAGGGACGGGAGACAGAAAACTAGAGAAAGAGACATGTACGCAGACACATAAAGTAAGGACAGAAACTTAGAGACAGAGGCGTAAAGACTGAGACATAGAGACCGAGACGTAGATACAGGGATATAGAGACAGAAGCATAGTGATAAGGGCGTAGATAAAGACTCGGATGGTCAGAGACGTACACAGAAACGTAGAGACAGAGACGTAGAGACATAGATGGACAGACATTGATAGACACAGAGACGTAAAGACAGAAACTGACAGGGACAAAGACAGAGATTGATACTGAGAGATAAAGACGAAGAGACAGAGATGGACAGTCAGTGGTAGAGACATAGACCTAGAGGCAGAGACGTAGAGACAAAGACAGAGACTGGAGACACAGATAGGGACAGAGAAACAGAAACACGATCAGAGAGATAGAGTGACATAGACGTAGAGAGAAAAGCTGAGTGATATTGAGGTATTATTTCTTTAGTCAAGCGTCCAACTCTGAGCGTAAGGTTCCGAGATCCCAGGAATAATAGTTATAGGTCTTTATATATATATATATATATTGTAACGAGCTACTAGCCAGGCCGAGCTGGGTAGCAGGGTTACGCTAAAAGGCTAAATGAAAATACAGGAGCTACAAATATAAAATTATTATTCATGCACAATTTGTATATGTTTCATCAAGGAAGATCCAAGGAGGTGGTTATGACGTGGGTCGCTAAAAAAACTATGCGATCAACAGATAGACTTTAACATTTATTAAAAGAAAATGTGAAAAGTAACTTGAAATATAAATATAATTAACATAGGGTACAAAATATGTTGAGCGCCAGCTGGGTCACCCCCAGCAATCAAGTTCTAACTACTTCTACGACAACGCGATGCAACACTTGGTCGCGGTAGAGCGGGGTTGGGTAAAGGACGCAAGTTCAGGCGCGAGATTAAGAGCGCTTACAACAACCTAAGTTTCGGGAACGTTTCAGTAAAACACGTTTCGAGAGGGGCAAGCGTTTCGGTACACTACTAGTTTCGGCGAATAAGACGCACGTTTCGGTAAAATCCGTTTCGACAAAATTCCTAACTCTAGGTGACGACTAGAGTTGGATACGCGAGCGCGAGAGAGAGATTCCGACGCGATCACAAAATGGCCGCAGCCTAGTCACACTTGCAATTCCTGCTGGCGAGCGAGTCCTTGGACGACGGTGATTTTCGCAGCTGCGGTTGATGGTCGTGTCGGTCTGTGCACTGATCACTTTTTCCTTGTACTTTTCTCTGCACTCTTCTCTCTACGCACACAATTACTACTCTGTTTTCTCTATTAACTTTTTACTTTATGATACTATGTTTCGCGCTATACAGCGGTCCACGATGGAGTGGCCGAGCGCCTTGCGACGGCCGATCGCAACCTCCCGGTTTCTGCTCGCGCGCCCCCAGTCGTCCTTTTTCGTGCACTGAGTTCGCTTTCTCACTCACTCGCATTGTACGTATGAGGCGGCCGCGCGCATACTGTTTTAACATGTGCGCCCGCGCCGGCATTAGCTTGTGCAGTGATTGTGCGTGAAGTATGAGTGCAGTGGCAGAGGACAGGTGTGCGGGATATCCTGGAGACGGCGAGCCTTACGACGAGGAGGTGCTGCGGGGCTGTGTATCCAGAGAGGTTATGTTGTCTTCATGTTTACTCTCCAGAGCACTACACATCCAGGTGAGATCAGTGACCTCATATTACTTCTCTCTAGTATTGATGCTAATGTTTCTTGTTATTGTCGTTGCAGGGCTCAAGTAGACGTGGGAGAGGCTGTACAGAAGCGAAGCAGCAGATGTCAGCGTAACTGACTACAAGCAGCCAGTCTCCCATGCATGCATGAGTAATGTATGCTTCAGATGGAGGTGTCACCTTGATTTCTGCCTCAGAGCAAGGTAAGTGCATTTCCTTCAGTTGGTGTCTCATCCAGCTATTATATTGTTTTCCTTATTTTCCAAGTGCAGGAAGCAGCGAAACTGAGGCAACAGTGGCGTCGAGCCTGTTCAGAACAGCATTGCCTATGATCCAGCCTCGTCACCTTCACAAGGAGTCCAAATTTACTATATGCATGCCCTCAGTATTCCTCAGGTAATAAGTGTCTTCAATAATACCAATAGTTTTTTTTCTTTTGCAGGTTTCATGCCCTTCGCTTCTTGACTCTTCGGCTTGTCAGGGCACATGGAAGGGTCCTGGCGGTGATGCTGTTTTTTTCAGGGCTCTCCACCAGGGATACGCCTCTTCTGCAAGTGTGACCAGTGCAGACAAGAGTGTAGCACTGGGAGCTCGCAGTGCTCCCATCACAAGTGCTTTCTTGTTTAGGTACCGGAAATAACAGCAATATACAGGGTGAAAGACCCGGAAATAGCGTACGTTTATATATATATGGACTGTTTCACGTAAACTGAGCAGCTCAAAATTTTAAAATTGTTCAAAATTAGTACACTTAGTCTTTTATGAAAAAAACATGTTCCTAAATTTTTCGATCAATATTTCAATAATTACAAAAGTTATTGCACATCAAAAATTCTTATTTTTTGTAATTTTTGGTGAAAACTCAACTTTTGTCATTTTTTTACTCAAAATCCTGAAACTGTTTGTATAGCACATTAATGGGAAAAAAGTTTGCACTTTACTTCTAGAATGTAGTCATATTTTTTTTATGACCCGTTTTGAAAGTCACTGATTAACTGCTTTTCAGTGTACCTTTATCAAAAAAGGGGGGTTCGACAAATTTTTATCTGATTCTGTATTGTAAATCCTTTCACATAAGCTCTGTCCCAAGATGGGATGCAGTTTCAGAAAAAAGCTATGAATTTTGAAAAGATGTAAAAATAGCGAAAAACCCCTGTTTTTTATATGACTAGTGGATTCAAAATTACTTATTACTGACTTTCATGTGTTTATTCCACAGAATTTTGTTTTTATGCTGCTTCTTCAATAGAGTATGATTATATTTTACACCACAGCTGTAAAATATAATCATAAAAACTATTCATTGCATTAATAATATTAAACTATTGCAGATAGTACGTACAATACATTGCCAGAACTTGTTTCTCGACAAATTCATTCTCTATACTACTTATAAATTTATAATGGTTTTTTAAACACTTTTTAAAGTATCAATTTAACTAATAAAAAGTGTAAAAGGTATAAAACTATGTATACGTTGTAACGCGTGCCCGATGCGCGTTCGAATTTCGCGTGAGCGCCCGCGCGCAAGTACGATTCTCGGAATCGTGACGCGTATCCGGACCGTCGTGGTATCGCGGAGCTGCCTTTGAATCTAACGAGTATGGACGGCCATCTTGACTTGCGATACCGTGTGAGCGAGAAGTGTTCCGTGCGTGCTCCGCTCTCATATAAGTTTTTTACGTGTCCGTGTGTTCCGGCCGCGTGTTAGTGTTTGTGGCAAGTGGAGGCGCCCCTCCACCGAGCGTTAGAGAGAGAGAGAGCGAGAGCGAGAACACCGCGGGTGTAGCAAGGCAAGCGAGAGAATACCGGCAGAGCGAGCCGGTATCTACAGCGAGAGTGAGAGAGAGAGAACGAGCGTGCAACCAGCGAGTGCGAGAGAGAGAGAGAGAAGATCGAGACGTCGTCTTCTCCGCACAACTCGGTGAGTTTCAATTCTTTCTGCTCGCGGTTTTTT
>JAWWEQ010051009.1:0-10707 GCA_035583055.1 Torymus tubicola | reverse complement strand
AGATTTTGTAAGGTAACACTATGCCCGCTTAAAAAACCATGGAAAAACTATGTACAATTCATGAAAATATCGGAGCCGATTTAATACGCGTAACGCACCGTACGCCGCCTGGTGAGATTGAGAGGAGCAACAGCACCAATCGGAGGTACATGTGGGCAACCCACCTAGGCCAGTAGTAAACAAAAGGAACTCTCGCTATCCCTGACCAAGGAAAATCCGGCGAAGAGAAAGGCCCCGCAAGTTCATCAGTGGACCATTGCACAGGCTATTCGGCAGTACGAGGAGCCAGTCAACCACAAAACTGACCAAAATGAAGGCTGGGAGACGGCCAGGAAAAAGAAGAAGGAAAAGAAGAAAGAAGCAAGAAAAAAGAAAACGGAGAAGCAGAGGAAGCCACGAAAGTTGCCAGATGCTCTGATTATAATAGTCAAAACACAGAAGATCTATGCAGAGATTATAAAGAATGTTAAACCAACCTTACCTAAAAAGGACATCGAGGAAAATTTCGAACGAGTGGATTGAACGAAGTCAGGTAAACTGATAATCACGCTTAGCAAGAAGTCGAGCAAAACGGATGCACTCAGGAAGCAAGTTGAGGATCTGCTGGTCGATGAAGTCACTGTGGATCTCAAAACATATGAAGTCGACATTGAAATCAGAGAAATTGAAGAGACTACAACAAAAGAAGGGATGGTAGTAGCACTTCAAAAAATATTAGGCGCTGACTGCCAGGTAAGGATGGAGGCTCTGAAGTCTCTACGGAAGTCACATGGGTTTACCGAAATTGCCCATGTACGACTCCCCGTAGAAACGGCGCGAAAGTCTATTGGAGAGCGCGGTAACATTCGCATAGGGCTAGTCAACTGCACAATGAGAGAGGTGAATATGCCCTCGAAATGCTATAAGTGCTGGCACATAGGGCACATCTCGGCGCAATGCAAGAGCAAGATTGTCCGGACGAAGCTCTGAATCAAATGCGGTAGAGAGGGACACAAGATCGAGCAGTGGAAGAATGATGCGGCATGCGCCCTGTGCGCAGAAATGGAGAAAGAGACCGCATCCACGATGTGAGAAACGGTAAATGCACGGTCGTCATGGAGGAGACGCAAGCACTGGTCAAACGAAGATGAGAATTTGACAGCAAAACCTGAACCACTGCAGAAATGCACAGGATCTCCTGATGCAGTCGGTGAAGGAAGCAAGGCCCGACCTGTTGCTGATATCTAATCCGTACGGTATGTCTGACAACCCGTTATGGGCATATGACATCACTGAAAAAGCTGCAATCTGGTTTTGCAACGACCTCCCGTTCCAGGAATCCGATTGCTCGAATGAAGGGTTTGTGAGAGTGAAGCTGGGAAAACTCCACTTCCTTAGCTGCTATGTGCCACCCAACCAGCCCGATGGTAAGAAAGATAAGCTATTCACAAGCTTCCTCGATAAGCTGGTCATCTACGCCCAGAAGTTCTCACCCGTGGCCATTGCGGGAGACTTCAACGCGTGGGCGGTCGGCTAGGGAAGCAAGGAAATGACGGCAAGGGGACAAACTCTACTGAAGGCCATGTCTCATCTGGGCCTCGTGTTACTTAACACCGGAAATAAGTGGACCTACGAAAGAGACGGAAAGGGCTTTATTGTTGACCTGACTTTCGTCAGCCCCAATCTAGCCGCGGGAAACAACAACTCCTGGACGGTGTCGGATATTTTCGACCTAAGTAACCCTATGGTAGGTGGGTAATCTGGGAGGTACCAACTGACCGGGAAAGGAAACCTTTTCAGATCGGGAAGATGACCGCACGAGGATGAAAGACTAATGCGTTCGACAAAGCGCTTTTTCATGTAGCGTTGGATAAGAGACCCATCAAAGCCGAGGACGCCAAAAAAATAGTTGAGGAGGTAATGTTGCGAGTACCAAGACCTGCGATATAACAGTGCCTTGGAAAGCCCACAAGAACGGACATCAGCCGATGTATTGGTGGAATGAGGAGATTGCTGCACTTCGCCGGGAGTGTATACGTGACAGGAGAAAAGTTACAAGACGCGCAGGAAAGACTGGGTATACCGAGCCCAAGAACACATACATACAGGCGCGCTGTAAAGTAGTCAAGGCGGTCACAAACAGCAAAAGACAATGCTGGAATGGACTAGTTGAAGAGGTGGATAGAGACCTGTGGAGCAGGCCCTATAAAGTTGTTATGAAAAAGCTGAGGAGCCAGTCAATGTCCTCACCCACGTGCTCGGAGCTTATGAGGCAGATAGTCACAGCGCTGTTCCCGCAGCAACCTAGCTTCGACGATCACATCAGGCATGAAGACAAGAATGAGATCCCACCAGTGACAATGACGGAACTAAGGGCAGCCTGTACCAAAGTGGGGAACTCCAAAGTCCCCGGGCTAGATGGTATTCCCAATATTGCACTTAAGGCAGCCATCAAGAAAGCACCGGAGATGTTCCTCTCCATGTACAACAAATGTTTGCAGAAGGGGGTATTTCCCACTGATTGGAAGCAGCAAAGGCTGGTTCTCCTCCCGAAGGGAAAGAAACCACCAGATGAACCATCATCGTACCGTCCACTCCGCATGCTCGACAATGCAGGGAAAATCCTTGAGCGCATCATACCTGGAAGGATAAAAGAGACATCGGAGAGGCACTTATCGGACAACCAGTTCGGCTTTCGCAAGGGCCAATCCACGCTGGATGCCATTAAACTAGTTGTGGACAAAGCGAAGGAAGCGATCTCAGGCCGGAGGTGGAAAGGCGGGGATAAAGAGTATTGCCTGGTGGTAATCCTGGGCATCAGGAAGGCATTTAACTCTGCCAGGTGGGACAAAATCCTTGATTCGCTGGCCAGAATCAATGTCCCAAGCTACCTGCAGAGAAGAATTAGGAGTTACTTCATGGACAGGGTACTGAAGTACGACACAGAAGACGGACCAAAGGTCTACCATGTGACCGGAGGAATGCCACAGGGCTCGGCGCTTGGGCCTCTCCTGTGCAATATCATGTATGATGGACTACTAAGGCTCAAGCTACCAAGTGCGGTAACACCTGTGCACTACCATCTTTCTGTTTCAGTATGGACCTTGACGAGGAGACCTTGAAAAAGATTCTAGTGGCGGTGAGGCAGCTACACCGATGGGACAAGGCCGAGGAAGTCCTGGACGCTGCCTCGGAAATGCTGCACCACCGCATCGAGCAGCATCGCTGTGACCGCGTGCCCCACCTCTACGGCTATACGTGCGTGGAGGTCACGCATGAAGAGGCAGCGAAGAGTCTGGACCCTCAGCCGACCCCATCCCGGGCAGTCCACCACCTCAGGAAGGTTTTATGTGAGAGGCCCCTCTGCCTCCAAACCCACGTGAGATGTGCTGGAGGCAGCTCTCGCCTCTGCTCGCAGCCGCGAGCAATAAGCCGTCGCCAACTGGCAACGGATGATCGATGAACGGCGCCGGCGGCAACAGGAGGTTGGCCCAGTCCTCGGGCCCGACGAGTGGCCGAAGAAGACGAGCGGCTCCTCCCAGACGCCAGAGTCAGATGGCAGGCCTCTCGGCAACGAGTCGAAGAGGTGGAGTTCGCCAGAGGACCCTCCTGAAGCAGAGGCCCCTAACCTGCAATGCACGGGCAAACCGCGCTTTTGCTACATCTGCAATTACCCGGGGGTACGCTACTCCCGGTTTTGCGCCAACAAGGCAGCGCACCCATCAGGACCCCGCATTAGGGTGTCCCACTAAAAAAAATATTTTTTTTTCAAACGCTAGACCACAGTAAGGTGTCTTTTTACTTGAAACGGCAGTATGAATTTTTTTGGATTTTTAAATTATTAATTATTTTTTTCAGAGATCAATCCTTTTTCTTTAAAATACGGATTAACGAAATCTGAAAAACATTGGCCTCTGTTACATAATCCGTTAATTGACTATTGCACCATTGGTGGAGAGGCAAAAATTAGTACTAAAGGTGTTTTAAACACAAAAACGTAAGTGTTTGTAACACTTTAGCGAATGTAATTTTCCGGGCAGCCGCCCGTTCTTATCGTAGCGTGCGTGAGCAAAAACCGTCCGTGACGTGCGGTGAGTAGCCAGAAGTTTCCGCTTGTGCGATCCCCTTGTAAACAACTAAATATTGAAATCTTATTCATTTCAATAAACATCAAGTGTCTTTCAACTCGTGAGTGCTTTTAATATTTCCCCCGCTATCTAGGGCCTTCCCCTCAACTCTTTCGCGAATACCGCCATCTACCCTACGCGTTGTTGTAGCTTGCTGGCGTCATTTACGAGAGCAGATGAAAGAAGACAAGCCGCTCAGGTAAGTAACTGCTAAGTGGCATTGTACGGGAGTCGCTCGAAGCGAACATAATCTTCGTATCGGTAAGTTGAACGCGCGCGACGCCAAGCTTGTGGGGCGCCGCTTGTTGCGAAGACCGGGAAGGAGTGAGAGAGTCGCGCAATTTACGTGGCAAGCCCCGGTGGACGACCAGAAGGAGGTAACATTCACACACAGGTACACTCGCTCAAGTAAGTAATCGAACAAAGAGGTGTTGATTAGAGTAGTAATTTATTGTAACGTCTTTACAGACTGAATGCCCGACAGAAACTGGCGAGCACTGATGCGAGATACAGTAAGAAAGCATATTCATAAAGTATATATGTAAAAGTATATATTGGCTTCTTCATTGTCTTATGGATTTCCTGTCTTATGCAGAGCGATAAGCAGGCTGGCTGACTGATGCGACGGAGTATCTACGTCGTGACTCACATGACTCTTGTACGGCCAAGTTCAATGACGTCCCCGTCTATAGTATCTCCAGCTTCAGGCTTTTTGGTGAGTTGACGGTGCTGTTTCTTGATTTTTATTTTGTATACTAAGTAAACCGATGTAATTGTTATGGAAAGCAACACTAATATAACTGAACTTGTAGACACGATGAATTCAGTCCCAATTTGATTAGATACTGGCATGCTTAGTGTAGGTGACCGAAAAGTTTTTAAAGGCTCAAAGATCAACTGGTGATTTTTTATAATTATAGGTAAAATTAAACTGGATCGTTCAATTTCTCTAAAATTCTCATCAAGACGGTATCCCTGTATTCGTATATCAGCTCCTTGTATTTCATACTTTCAACTCATCATTAAGAAACACATTCTACAAACAAATGAAATTTTTTACGTACAATAATATTAATAATGTAATACACTGTATTCGAAATCATTCATTATTATTCTGTACAAATTGAAATAATGTTTTTAATGAATAAAAAATACTGTTGTGTTAATAATATTATTAAAAACTTTTAAAAGTTGTGAAATCTCACTTAAAATATATTTTCAAAAGTATACAAAATTTTTTTCAATGAAAAATAAAAATAATATTGATAATATAAAACTTTTTACGAAAGTATAAAATAAGACAAGTACAGACGTTTTTCTGTATAATCTATTCTCACTTCCTCCCAGTCTCTTTCTCTATATCTCGTCCGCTCGCTTTATCGTCCTCTGCGTTTACGTACTTTTACCCTTAAAAAGTTTCAAAATCTTGCTAAAAAAAAAATTTTTAAAAGTATTAAAAATAATAATATTTGATAATATAAAACTTTCAAGTATAAAATAAGGCAAGTATAGACTTTTTTTGTATAATCTATGTATATAAGCTATAATTGTATACATTCAAATTAATCAGTGCCAATCAAACTAATGAAACTTGTCTAATCAATTATCGGTCCTCCAGTAATGCAAACTACTTCCTAAGACAACTGTATGACTTTTCTGCAAAATGTATTCAAATTTGTTCATTCTTCTATATAAATCAAACACAAGAAAGTACTGAAATCAATTTATTGTAGTCAAGTATCCATATCAATTGAGTTGACTGACGTAATATAATTTTTCGTACCTTGCGTGTAAAATTATATTCCACGCCCACATTATAACTTCTAAAATTTTCAGCCAGCACGTATAAAGTGACGCCTAACAGGTGGATAGCTCACCTATTCCAATACATACTTGGCGGGCCCGACGGTTTGCAGTTTACAGGTGGATTTTGTAAATGTACAACACTAAATTTTTGCTTACAATTATTAAAACTGTTTATACATATAAATCCAACATAATAAATAATTATATTGGCTCTACTTCATAATTGATTATACCGTTTAACTATGTCATCCCTCCATGTACAGAATCTTATGATTTACCTTCATTACCCAAATTATTTCAGTGAGCATTACCTCGAGTGATAGATTCGTGGATCAGTTTTTTCCATATAAGCGTATCCACCGAAATAAATAAACCTAGTTAACGTTGAAATACATAGAACTATTAAACAAAATTCATTTGAAATTGCACTTTATTTTTATCGAGATCCACAATGGCGATTATAATTAAAACTAGTCTTGAATGCTCAAAAGCAGGAAAGTCTCATGTGTACTTCACCAAGTTTTTTCCATTAATTAGTCCATACAAAAATAGCTATCCTCCAGATAATACCAAAATATTTTCAGTTCATCCTAACATTATATTTTTCAGAAAAAACAATCCACAAAGTTGTACCTGCTATTAAAACTGAAATAAAAATCGTTGAAATCGTACTCCAATTTATAAATTTGAAAAATTTTTTTATTTATACCCTTTAAAAAAAATAGCTATTTTTTATAAATTTAAAAATCGTAAAGTATTCTTCTTGGACGAACGAAAAAATGATGCCTTACAAATATGTGTACTTTATTTCTAAAATGATCAACAGCATTTGAAGGAATACTATATCGAAACCTAACTCGTTTAAAAAGGTGTATTATTGGGTGACACATCCACATAGAAAGCATTATATTATCCTTAGCATAGATGTGAACTATAGATTTGAAAATGAATAGGTCACGCGAGAACATTTCTCTGAATTTTCAGAACATATAGAAAATTGCACGTAAATAAAAAGTGCGTAAAACCTACTACTTTTCGATTATAAAAAATACCTATGACAAAAAATGAGTAACTCTTTAATTTTCATGTTTTTTTTATCTATAGTAATGAAGTAAAAATGCCTTAGAAAAATTTAGAAACTTTTTTTCATGCCCAAAATTGAAAATTCGGTGGATGTGCTCATGTACATAGAAGCGACCCATTTGTACACATTTCATATGAAAATGACCATGTTTACAGCTTGAACTGCAAACCATCGGGCCCGCCAAGTATGTATGGGAGTAGGTGAACCGTTGCACGTTTTAGGCATCACTTTATGCTCGCTGGCTGAAAATTTTAGAAGTTAAAAAGGTGGGCGTGAAATGTAATTTTATACGCATGGGAAGAAAAATTCTATTACGTCAGTCAAATCAATTGATATGGATATTTGACTACAATAAACTGATTTCAGTACTTTCTTATGTTTGATTTATATAGGAGAGTGAACAAATTTGAGTACATTTTACAGATGTTTTGGGGAGTAGTTTGCATTACTTGACGACCGATAATTGATTACACAACTTTCATTAGTTTGATTTGCACTGATCAATTTGAATGTATATAATTATCAAGGAGAGCGAGAGCGCTCCGAAGGCAAGTATAGAAAGAGCCTTAAGGAGTGCCGTGTGATGATATACATTGAAATGGATGTACAAGAAATTTAATGCGCTTATATACCTATGCGTTAGTTTCAACTATTTAACATATTCCTCTTAATCGAAAGCCATTTCATTGCTCTATTCAAATCAAAAGGTTTTATTTAAAAATATTATCTAGTTCAAAAAATAGACAACTGAATTGTTTTATGTTCATTTTCCTTTTCGACTTTTCAGCCTGTTATTCCCACATCCGGTTTGCTGATTTGCAACTTTGACGACTCTTCCGGCGTATACACTATATTATATGTAATACAAGAGTTATTTTATACGTACCTTTTGTCCTCCCAAGATGCGTAATGTTTCACTATAGAAAGTTCAAAATTGAAAAAGAATAAGGGACAATAGGGATGGTAAGTTTGTACCACCGTTTCGTAAAGGGTCATCAATATGTTTACATTGCACTCGCACGACAACGACAAATAATGTTCGTACAACCGGTGTAAGATTTTACGTTCTGATGTGATAAATAATCCTTGAAGCCAAGCTTGCTAGCGCTCGAGCCCATTATCACAACGTGAACATAAATAATGTAATTTTACACCTGCGGTACGAAAACTTCTCTTATTTCAGTAAATTTAAATTACGGATAGTTGACTATAATAAATTGATTTCAGTACTTTCTTGAGTTTAATTTATATAGAAGAATAAGCAAATTTGAATACATTTCTGAGAAAAGTCATTATATAGTTATTTTGCATAATTGTTTGCAATACTTGACTGTCGATAATTTATATCACAACTTTCGATTGTTTAATTTGCAGTAAACAATGTGAATGTACTTAAATACAATGATAAATATTATTATTTTTCATAGATTATACAGCAAAACGTCTAGGTTTGCCTTATTTTATACTTTTGTAGAAAGTTTTATTATATTGACAATATTATTATTTGCAGTTATGAAAAAACTTATTACCATTTGTTAGCTTATAACTTAACATCATTTTCTCATTAAAATTATAACGAAAAAAAATCAATAATGAAGAATAATTTATACTGCTGTATAAGCTATATTACTACACAGGACACTCTCATATATTTTAAAATTAAAAATATTTACAGTATTTAACACATAAGTATACAATAGCACCAATGTTAGGAATCAGTTTTTTAAATTTGCTTCAGTTTTAGCTGAGATGTCCATATGATTTATATATTCTATTCTATGTCACACTTTTAATGCTATCTTCTCTAGCTTATATACATCGATTATAAAGAAAAAACGTCTGTAGTTGTCTTATTTTATACTTTCGTAGAAAGTTTTATATTAACAATATTATTATTTTTAATACTTTTCAAAAATTATTTTTAGAGAGATTTCACAACTTTTTAAGGGTAAAAGTACGTAAATGCATATCAAATGTTTTTATAATATTTTTAAAAACATACTATTTTTTGTATATTCATGAAAAAAATATTTCAATTTGAAGAGAGGTGTAATTGAGTAAATGAGGTTAGGAGAAAGAAAAGAGAGGATGAAAAAGCGAGCATCATTTTATACTTTCGTAAAATGTTTTATATTAACGATATTATTTTTATTTTTCATTTAAAAAAAATTTTGTATACTTTTGTAATATATTTTAAGTGAGATTTCACAACTTTTAAAAGTTTTTAATAGTATTATTAACAAAACACTTTTTTTTATTCATTAAAAACATTATTTCAGTTTGTAAGGTACTATTGAATAGATGAGGTTATGAAACGGAAGAGATTTTGTAAAGAATAATAATGATTAATTTCGAATACGGTGTATTACATTATTAACATTTTTGTACATAAAAGATTTCATTTTATTTGTAGAATGTGTTTCTTAATGATGAGTTTAAAGAAATCAGAAAAAATTTGAATCTTTAAGTTTTAGTTGTACAATTAAAATTGGAAAATTTCTTAAATGGGCCGAAAGTGACTTGTCATATATTTCAATAGTTGTGAAAGGGAAACGCTTCCGATGAAATCTACTTGGTCCAAACCGCAGGTTCTTGTGTTTAGATTTCTTTCCCGCCAAATACGTGATGTAGGTGTTCGACGTAGTCGAGAACAGAGTCTAGGTGGTGCGCTATGTAGTTTTTCCCTCTAGGTGATGGTATGCATCGAATGCGTGTTCTAAAAATATAAACGTCAGAGCGTACCACCTAAACTCCGTCATCGTCTACCTCGAACACCAAGACTACGTACTGGATGTGTTTTAACACCTAAAGGCAACAAACTACGGAGCACACAACCTAGACTCCATCATCGGCTACCTCTAACACTTAGACGACGTACTTGATGTGTTTCAACACCTAGAGGTAAAAAACTATGGAGTGCACCACCTAGACTCCGCCACCGGCTACCTGTAACACCTAGACTATGTACTTGATGTGTTTCAACACCTAGAGGCAAAAAACTACGGAGCGCACCACCTAGACTCCGTCATCGGTTACCGCGAACACTTAGACGACGTACTTGGTGTGTTTCAATACCTAGAGACCAAAAATATTAAAAGAAGGCCTCTCTCTCTCTCTGTCTCTCGTATCACCGATGAGTGCCGCCACCTGTCGCTGGGAGCATACATATACCGGAGGTCGGAAGAATCAAATAATAAAAACATGAAGAAATTTTAGAATCGGAAACCAGAAATTTTCACTATTTAATATCTCTAATATGAGAACATCTTTTTACATGAAATTTTTTGTGCAATAATATAAAGCATGTTATTATTTTTTTGAGTACATATAAAAGTGTTGAAAATTGTAATATGTAATTGAAATTTTCGGGCCCAGATTTGAACGTATATCATCATGCGGTCGTCCTAAGACTCTTCTATACTTGCCGTCGGAGCGCCCTCGCGCTCCTTGGTGTTCCGTGGATCATCATTTAATTATTATCATGTTTAACCTTGGTAGGATAATTACTCGATACTAGCGTTAAATTTTCAGATAATTTGTATGTCAGGATTAAAGGACTAATTGAAATTATAATCGGTTTGACTTTCTCCGTTATAATTTGCTGACACAGAAAGTGTTAGATTTTTAGTAAGAGAAATACACTTTAGAATAGTAATTTGAAATGTAGTGCCTATTGTAAAAGCGGGGAAAGCCCAGCCTAATGGCAGGAAA
>JAWWEQ010051008.1:0-10708 GCA_035583055.1 Torymus tubicola | reverse complement strand
TGAATCACTTTTCTACCATTATGAAAATCTGCAGCAAGCCTTCATCAACTCTACAACTTCTACAAGAAATAAAAATCCACAGATACCGAAAAGACACAAAACCATTAGCATAAAAACAGTTATACTAGAGCAGTAATGTTATTTAATAATCTTACATATGAATTGAAAACAATTAGAACAAAGCGCAGCAAAAAAAATCAAACTAAAAGAATGGGTAAAAAGAAACTACTAAAAGTAGATAATGAGATCATAATAAATATTTATCATATTTTCATACGAAATAAACGTTGTATATTTAATTAAATATTATATATTGTTTAATTAGTTTTAAGTTTAGAATTAGGTTTTGAATTAAGAAAATATAATTATTACGAATTGTTTGGTAATATATTGTAACTTACTCTGGTTAAATAAAATAAAAAAAAATATATATATATATTGAATGTAATAATAAATATGTATTCTTTTTGACATAATTCTTTAACTTACAATAGTAATTTTCAATAAATATTTTTTCATATATTTTATGTTGTTCCGTCTATTTTTTTTACTGCCATTTAAAAAAAAAAAAAAAGTTAACTTTTTACTTATGTAGAAAAGTCATGGTTTTCCACTTAAATATAAAGTAAGAATGCGCTTTTTGTATAAGTTATTGTGTTTTTACTTTTTGGAAAAGTGAATATTCACTTTTTCTAAGTGCACGACTATGTACTTGACGAATAAGTGAATATGCACTTAAAATAAGTTGAATTTCATTTATCTTACTTTAAAGAGTATACTACTAGAAATATATAGTGCGCCATTTTTCTAAATTATAAATTACCCTCTAAAATTCTCTTCCGCGTACATTACTTTATTATACAGCTAACATACTATTGTCTTGCGGATTTGATGATCCAATTCTATATCTGAAGTATCACTAGTAGCTGTAGTAGTTGAAGGAAGATAAGGGCGAGAGCTTTTCAAATGATATGATGGTACCCGTAAAGAGTACTGCTGTGGATATTTTCATTCAGGGACTACCCAGCCACTTCAGCACTGCTGTAGATGCTACCCACCCCGTCGATTTGGAGGCGGCCTTTAGGGAAGCTGTAAGAATTGAGTCTAGAATTCGATCAAGGATCCTCCCGGAAATGAGGTCAGCCCATCCACAAGGGTATCGATATGAGGACGACGATGAATTGTCTGCAAATATCCCGAGAAGTAATACACGACAGCAATACTACGACAACAGGCGACCTTACAATAATTAATATAGTGGCCATCCTCAACATCGACCCTCTGATGGAAGGAGCCCGGCTGCGTTTGTAGAATATATGGATCCTACAGAGCATCC
The DNA here is from genome assembly GCA_035583055.1 of Torymus tubicola. Classification (NCBI taxonomy): domain Eukaryota; kingdom Metazoa; phylum Arthropoda; class Insecta; order Hymenoptera; family Torymidae; genus Torymus; species Torymus tubicola. The sequence goes on along the minus strand of JAWWEQ010051008.1, from coordinate 9,372 downwards.
TGATAGTCAACAACCTCCGCCTACCGAAACCTACTATGGGGGAGCACCTCATGGGGTCGAGCCACCACCTCCACCAAATAACGATGCATCATTTGTTGCGTGAGCGCTCCTTAATCATGGATACGACGGGCTAAACACATGAGGCAGATACCAGGGTAAGATGTACCCTCAGACAGATAGACTATATTTGGAACGATACGATGGACCACCCAAAAATATTCCCTCTACGGCTCAACAACCAGGAAATTACAATCAAGGGAATCATTACCATGGAAACCCGGGAAACTATAACAATTCTCCTCGACCATCTAATTACCAAAATTATCAGCAACCACGTCTACAACAACCGCAAGATTATCAGCAGAATCCAAAACACCCTCCTCGAAGGGATTGGGAGCAGCGAGACCCCAGATTATATTATCCTGATGGGCCATCGTCATCCGTAACTCCGCAGCAAAGGTACATGCCATCTAATAATGGAGCTATCCAATACCAGCAACCGGTCATTTAAACTCGGAACAGGCTCGCCCCAAACCTCAGGAGGCGGGCCCAATGAACTCTGCAAGCGTACCAACGCAACATCCGGCGAGCAACCCACAGCCGAACACGACGCCCAGCAAGGTTTACATGATGCGCACCGTATTGCTTCCTGTGGGCCGGCTGAGGGAAATGAAGGACGCGAGGATGACCCTACTGTAGTCCGGTTGAAGGTTCCTGAAGGGCTTTGTCCGTGGCTTCTATTTATGATCGATAATGGAGCTGCGGTTAACCTTATCAAGATCCGAGCATTGCACCCTGATGTGCTAGTAGATACCGATCAAGTGGTACCTCTCATTGGAATAAGTGACCACTCTATTAGCACTTATGGCACAACGATATTGCACTTAAAAGAACGCCCAGTTATCTTTGTAGTCGTCAAAGATGATTTCCCTATTGGACAGGATGGGATACTTGGACGTGACTACTTACAGAGGGAGCAAGCAGTAATATTCTATCATTATAATGCTCTCATGATCAGCGGAGATGTTATGCATCCTCTTCCCTTCATTGGCCCACCCACTGGAGAAACTCTTGAGAAACCAGCAGAAGAATCCAGCCTTCCTGTCACCAATAGCTCGGACACCAGAATGAAATATACAATACCACGGAGAACTCGACAAGTCGTGCGAATAAATATGATAAATAAGGGTCAAACGGAAGGATATCTACCACGAATCGATTTAGGTTATGATGATGTATACCTCGGCGAAAGTCTAGTTAAGGTGCAAAAAGATGGCGGATGCTATGTCATGGCCATTAATACCCGAGAGGAAGATGTAACTTTCGAGGTAGACGCAAAGGAACTCATACCCTTTGAATACGCCGCTCTAGACTTCGAACCCGGAGCAGAAGAGAATATTCCAGTGACGGCGAACAATTCCATTACCGATAGAGCGGATCGTGTTTTCCCAGTTACGAGAACTCATTGACACCAAACACCTTAATGAAGAAGAGAAAGCATACATAAATAAATTACTAGAAGATTTTCCTGATGTATTTTTATTGCCAGGAGATCCCTTGCCTTGCACCAATGCGGTTGAACATCATATCCCATTGATGAACAACATGCCAGTCAACGCGAAGCAGTATCGCCATCCCGTCATGCATAAAGAATTTATAGAAAAGGATATTCAGGGAAAACTCCGAGACGGGATTGTTGCTCCTTCGAACAGTCCAAGCAATTCACCCATTTGGATCGTCCCTAATAAACCAGATTCTCAAGGCAATCCACGTTGGAGAATGGTGGTCGACTTCCGCGATCTCAACCAATGGACGGTAGGAGATGCGTACCCGCTTCCCAACATAACAGATATATTGGACCAATTAGGAGGGGCCATGTTTTATTTTATCTGTTTTCGACCTCGCCTCAGGATTTCATCAGATTAAAATGGCGCCCGAGGATCAATGGAAAACAGCGTTTTCTACACCAGGAGGACATTATGAATATAAAAGAATGTCCATGGGACTCAAAAATGCACCAGCTACTTTCGAGCGACTCATGGACCAGTTGAAAAGAGGTCTAGATAGCAAAGAAACCCTGGTCTACATGGGTTACGTGATTATTCACGCCAATACCCTGGCCGAACATGATAAGAGAGTAAGGCAATTTTTCTCTCGGTTAGCACAAACTAACCTAGTGTTACAACCCGATGAGGTACACTTCTTACGAAAAGAAGTAGCTTTCCTCGGACATATAATAAGTGAACGAGGAGTGGAACCTGACCCTAACAAGGTAAAGGCTGTCAGGGAATTTCCTCAACCAAAAGGAGTAAGAAATGTAAGAGAGTTTCTCGGTCTTACTGGATTTTATAGGCGTTTTATTAAAGATTACTCAAAAATAGCCAAACCCTTATACGACCTAACTAAGAAAGGAGAAGAATTCAATTGGGGAGAACCGAAGGAACGTCTCTGCTGTAAACCAATTTTGATATTACCTGACTTCTCGAAGCCCTTCATTTTGACGTCGGATGCATCTAACGAAGCTATCGGAGCAGTCTTAAGCCAAATACAAGAAAATAAAGAACATCCAGTTTCGTATCTATCCAGGACACTTAATAAAGCCCAGAAAAATTATAGCACCACGGAAAAGGAATGTCTCGCAGTACTCTATGCGCTGAATCACTTTCGACCATATCTGTTGGGCCAAAAATTCACCTTAATCGCAGATCACGAATCATTCAACTGGATGCACAGTAGGAAAGACCCTGACCAAAGACTCATGCGGTGGATGTTTAAATTCACTGGGTACGAATATACTTTCAAGTATAAACCAGGCAAACTTAATTGCAATACTGACGGACTTTCCCGCAACCCAGTCGAGGAAGCACCTACCGAAGAAGATATAAATCGTGCACTCCCAGGATTAAAGGTGCTAGTCCTTAAGGAAAGTAAACGTACACCAACAGCCCCAAAGACGGCGACAAATAAGAACTCGGGTCCTGCAAATACCAGCGGGCAGGGAGCAAGACCACGATTACCTTCCGCTATCTAGTAAGATCCCTAAGAAACCTGGACGACCATTGGGTTCCAAAACTCGGAAAGTCGCTCCAGCATTGGACTATAGTACTGTGGCCCAACGGACCCGAGGGAAACTCCGGATAAGTATACCGGAATCCGAGGTAAACCCTCCAGATACTTCGCCCCCTACACCAGTGGCACAGGACAATAAAGCACTCAACCCTCGAGTTAGTCTACAACCACCAGAACCACCAATCGGACACTCTAGTTGCCCTTCAACGCGGATTGACGTATCCCTAGGACCGCAATTTAGATCCCTATCTAACACGCTTTTATCGTCAACCCGAGTTGAACCTGACGATTCCGAATCTGAAGACCCACCTCCAATATATTATCCTCGTTTCAGCGGACTCAGGATTGATGAGGCTAACTTATCATCCGAGGAAGACCCGTTCTCACCTCAAGAACAAGGCGACGCCCAAACTGAAGTCGAAGTATCTGCCGTCCCAGCAAGCGAATCAGAGGAGGAAGAAGCAGAGGACGGACAACTTACGAGCCTTACACCTGAGGAATTAAAGAAATCGTTCCAACGATTTGAAGAGAGCATTCGCATACACCAGGAGAAGACTATAATAACGTCTGAGGAAGAAGAACTAATAAATTTCCCTTCACACTTCTCCGACGGGGATAACAGTCGACCAACAAATGCAAACAATATTGGACGATTTAGATCCTATTGATCCAGTAACTCAAGATGATTCTATTATGACAGATAGGATCAAAGACTTAGTCCAACGGACATTACATGAGTGTAGTCGATCCGAGCAATCTGGAAGTGAGCAGTTCGCGTCAGAGGCCGATCCCAAACCTTTGGTATCTCGGCTACCTTCTATGGAACCCACCACCGCTGTGGCCAAAAATACTCCTCTGGTAACCGGAGGTCAACGCCGCTCGGTCCGGTTTCCTAACCTTGAAGAGATTCACGAGGAAAGAGAAAAATTAGAAGAGCAACATTCCTCGTCCGTGCGGATAGGTTTTGATAAGCCTTCAGATGAAACGTTAGGATTATTTATGTCAATGTGTCAACAACATGAACCCCTAAATCAGTACCAAAGCCCCGCTAAGAAACCCTAACCAGCGCTTAATTTAAAGAATAACGTAATCTCCTTGCGGCAGTGTCTAACTTACAAGAGGGACAACATAGTACACTTCATCTCTCAAGATTGTGGAGCAATTAGTGGCGTCACCATTCTACTTACAGAGATTGGGGCTATCGACCCGAAAAGCTGGAAATCTAAGAAGCCGCAGATGGGACAAATTTTTACCACACCCTTCAAAAATCACAACGTATTTTCATTAGTAGTAAGAGATACATACGGAAGGGGTGACTGGGATATAATTAGACAAACTCTGAAACGACTTAAGAGAATACTGCTCCGGAAGAATAGCGAGATTCCCAACCCGAATACCCGCAACAAAACAACTAGGGACCTATAATCTATACCTTCAGGACCTACACTGTTAGAAAACTTTCATATATATAGATATATTGTGTTTACATTTTGAGTTTCCAAATGTACACATTGTATATCTATATATATGGAAGTTTTCTTACAGTGTAATTACCTGGCTAGACGAAATGAAAATTCAGGCCACCGACAACCAGATCAAATCAACGGAGAAATAGAAAATTTGCTATGATCAGAAGGTAAAACCTCTGAAGGCGGCCGTTGGTGACTACGCCTGGGTAAAATTAGAGCCTCAAAGTTCAAAATTCGACAGTTATTGCAAGAAACCCTTAAAGATTACGACACTCCTTGGTAGAAACAATGTACTATTACAATTACCTAACGATAAAACAGTTAGGAAATATATGGAAAAAATTAAAAATCGTACCTCCCTCTATGATCTCTGACAGCGATACTAACTAACTAACCTACATTTAATTGTCGAGGTGACGACTAAACCAAGAAGGGGGTGGATACCGGAAAATTTCATTGCAGAAATTGGTCTGATTTCAGATGATTGCAGCTTGTTACTGGTTGATAGTCTTCCCCGTTCTCTCGCTCGCAGAATTATCACCCGCGCCGTACGAGATGATTCTCATTAAATCTAACCCAGGACTTTATTATGAGAAATTACCCTCAATTCGAATTCAAAGGGGAAACTGGAAAGTTATCATCCATTTAGATATTCATACGTTTCTCAAAGAACATGGCCCTACAAGAACCTATAATGAAAAATTGACTCAATGCATAACCCACCTTGGGGCAAACCATTGTAACATAGCTCTTAACAAAGATCTCATAGAAATCAAACTGAAAACGCTCGATCACCTGCATGTAAATATCAAGCAAGTAACTATATCTATGGACGCTCAATCCAGTGAGGAAGTATGCGCAGTCAAGAACATCCGAGCGCGAAGAATGGCACCTTTCGGAATTATAGAAAGTGTGAGTAAAAGTTTGTTTGAGAAATTCTAACCATACTTAATAAGCTAACGGAGAGAGAGTTACATCTCATACTCTTTCATGAAGGAAAAGTCTTGATTAGGCGAGCCATATCCCTTACCGAAAGATCCACCTATGAGATATACAAACTTCATCCCATAGGCATCCCTCAATTAATGAAGAATCAAAGTATTGGGATTGCCCATATCTCCCCTTCCTACCCTTTTTTAGCCGTCAAGAAAAATTTACAGGAATATCTCAAATTCATCGAACAACAACTACAACAATGTACTCCGACGCATTACGGCCACATCTGTTCACCGCAAGGTCCGCTATATACCATCTCTGACCAGAAGGAATGCGAAGTAGAACTCCTACTAAACCCGCACCCAGACGTCCTGAAATCCTGCGACATTATGTTATCTCTTTCCCCCATATCACAGTGGCAATACTTAGGTACAACCAATAGTTGGTTGTATTCTGTCACCAGAGAGGAGACACTGCGAATCACTTGCCCGAAAGAAACCTATCACACTCTTTTTATTAAAGGAACAGGCCTATTGAGATTAGCCGGCGGATGTTCCGCAAGGAGCCGATCGGTGGAATTGCTAGATAACCAAGATCGGCAGGCAACGAATCAGTATGTCTACAACCCAGAATTAAACTTAAATATCACCATCATGCACCCTGAAGTGCTAGAACACGTGAAGGAAAACCTCGTGCCAGAGATAGAATCAACGGACGTTAGTTCTCCTGTGGGTTTAAGGGCGGAGCGGCTTGCAAACATCGTCTCCCGCATGAAAGAAATAGGTGAACATAGGAGAAACTCATCGTTTACTCAACAAATGATTTATGAAGGAATAAGCCTCCAAGGTCTTACAATTATTATTGGCTGTATTTCATTCTTCCTCTACAGAAGATCCAAATGAACCCTATCTCTACCCCGTTAGGTTAAGAAAAGCGAGGCTGCAACTATGGAAACTCCGTTAACGTATGTAGCTATCCAACCAGCTCCCACTCGCTCCGTATCTACTCCTATTCTTATGCCACCCGCTCTTCCACCTCAATTAGCGGAAATCGACTAAATTCATACCTCCCCTTTTCAGTACCTAATGGACCCGTCAGTGAAACATCCTCACTGCATCACCGCCACTTATCAAACGGACTTGGGACTTGATGGACTTATAGCTTGCCTCAAGCAAGCTGGACCCATTATCATGATGGGAGTAATATCGGAAAACTTGACTACCTAAACAGCGCGAATTGGCTTCAAAACTCGAGAGGGGGCTTTGTTGGTCGAAAAATCCAAGGATCTGTGGTTGTTGGAGATAGCCCTATCAACTGAACAAGAAACCCCACACCGACCCAGGACTACAACTCGAAAACGGGCCCACACACCTGAACAGGAGAACAAGACGCGGATACTTTGCCAAATCCCCTGGCCACGAGATCGACAGACAACAGAGGAACAATTGGAAGAAGATTTTTTTAAGCATTTCGCTCATTTTGGAATCCTGGAGTACATTCACATCATCAAGGATAAGAACGATAGATTGTCCCATGGATTCGTCAAGTATCAAACTCACGAATCGGCAGAGACAGCCTTAAGAGAGAGCGACCTTGGATATAGAGCAATATTCGCTAAACCCCAGTACTCTAAGTCTCTCTATAACATAAAAATACGGCCCCAAGAATGTGGAATAGAGATCGATCGTCGAGATTTCCCATTGCATGAAAAAACATGTAAACGGCAAGGAGCGCTGGGCTAGCACCACGGACCCCGGACTCTGACTTATATTAAAAACAAAAAAAAAAAAATTAAGGACCGAGGACTTTTCTCTCTCCGTTTCAGGAAGGAATATGGTCCCAGAAAGTCACCCAGTATTCGCCGAGACTCAATTAGTCTATCGAGTCATAGAGCTGGAACAAGAATTACAATTGCTCAGAGCCTTAACCAGGGATAAGCAGAATTTGATAAACGATATGAGAGTCCTGCTCGGAAGGAATACAGAAATCACGGATGGGAGTGGTTCCATCGGGTTGCGAGACATCACGGAGCTCTCGCAAAGACAGAGACTTATACCAAAATCGGAGAAGTCATGTCCATCGTCGCTATCCTACCCACCCCAGAACTTGCTAAAGAATGCGTCGAGGCATTAACCTCCTGGATACCAGAAGGCCACCGACACCAGCACGGGTATGTCGATAAGGACACCCTGGAGGGACCCACAAACATCCCTCCTGAAATGATCCTCAAGGTCATACCGCAAGGATGCTGCGTTGGTGGACGGGGCCCTAGTGTCGGGAGGGAACGACCATCGCCCGTTATACCGGATCACCTCGCGGATCTAGCCGAAGTCAACTAATATACGCCAGATTATTATGGGCGGTATCATCGGTTCTGCGGTCCGGCAGTCCATTCTAGATATTGGAGGTATCATCTTCGCCGCTGCCGACCGGGAATGTATGATGAACCATATCAGATCCGTCCGCGTATCTGTCGAATCCGAGGCGTGCCAGCAGGGTAGGGATAACCATGCAGTCCTGCCAGCGACCCACAGCGAGTTGTCGGGGCGACAACAAAACCAAGAGGGGGGGGGTGATGTTACGTGGGACTCTTTATTTTCTTTTTATAATTTATTATAGGGTAGTAAAAACCCATTGTTATACATTAATTATAAGTTTTAGTAAAGAATTAAGCATAGAGCTCAGTGAACTCCGAGCATCGTACATTGGGAAACCAAAATCGTACGATGCCCGGAATTCGCTGAGTCGCCAGGGTAATGGCCGTGGAAGTAGCACGACAGCCTCGCTGCGATGCACCATCGCAACGCAACGTGGTCACTGCGCTGCTCTGGTGGCAGCACCTCCCGGGCTCTCTTGCGCTCCCTACCTTACCTGCGCCCGCGTTCGGTACGGGGGCGAGAGAGAGAAAAGACAACCGGCGGTGGGGGTGAATTTTGCAATGTTTCTATTATTTAAACGCAAAACACCTCCACCAGGCCGCGGGATTTTAATCAGTAATCATTTATTAGTCGACCTGTAAATTTTAAGCTTCTGTGACACCCTGCGAGATGCAAAGTTTCCGAAGACGTATTATTCTTATCCTCGAAAAGTTATTTCTGCGCCTTAAGTTTCGGGAAAAAAACAACTAAAGCAATTGTGTGAAACTTTTGATTTGTACGCGTAAAAGTGTAGTAACATCACTGGTGATTAACTTAGAAATAAAATACAAATTTACAAGGGACTTGTAAGGATTCATTCTTTTTTTTCTCTCAATTTCCTTAACCATCAGAAAAAAAAGAAGGAAAGATCACAAAGCCAGACGGAAGGAAACCAGGAGGCATTAACATCTAGCACATTTACATCAAAGGAAACAAAAGGTAATTTTTCAGATTTATCATTTCGATCCGTTAAAGACAATAGCGACGAAAATTGCGTAGTCACATAAAAAAGTTTTTCTTTAATTCGCTTGTAAAAATTATACTAATTTTAACTTCAATTATTCTATCGGTTTATAAAATACCAAAATTTAAATTAATTTATTTTGATCATTTTATTATTATCAATTATTATTTAAATAATTTATCTTAGGCATTTCCCTTTTTTTCGTCTTGGATTAACCACATTTTTTTCCCCTTTTTAAAACATTATTTTAACATTAATCGTTGCATATCACTATAGAGAAAAAAAAAGAACAACAGATATATAAATATACACACACACACACATATATATATATATATATATATATATACCTGTTCTCAGGTGAATCGAGAGGTCAAAATTTTTTTTTTCTTTTAAAATCACCTAAATCGCTTCGTAACCAACGCATATGTTATCCTGAATTTTTTTAGATTTTTTTCACTTCTAGTTTTTTGGTGGCAGAGGGTCAAAGTTGGTGATTTTAGCATTTTCTGCATTT
>JAWWEQ010051007.1:0-10709 GCA_035583055.1 Torymus tubicola | reverse complement strand
CATATTCTTTCATGAAGTCTCTGTAGAGCTGACTGAACTCGGAGTCTTGAGCTAATCTTCGTGAGAGACGTTGCAGATAACGTGAAGCTGTGGTGTATGAGCTGCCTAGCACTGAAGATGATTCTTTCAAAGGAATGCGCACTACATAGCGTCCAGAAGCGTCTCTCGAATAAGTAGTTAGAAAGTGTTGCTCGCACTCCTCTTCATCAGCTGTAATACTAGCTTCAGCATCGGATGGAAGTTCTTCTTGAGTCCAAAATCTGCTGAGCAGTTCATGGAGATCTTCATCACGTTGTACTGCTCCATGATGAGCTGAATTCTGGCCGATGAATGGTGCATTGGCTGGGTCGAGGATCAACCATCCGAAGATGGATAATTGAGCAATGGGTGCGCCAGGATGAGCTTTGATTAATCCATGCTTGATGATGGTGCCGTAGAAGTCGGCACCAACTATGATGTCCACAGGGCGCGGTGTGAAGTACTCCTCATCAGCAAGGGCGAGATCCTGCAGATGCGGCCAATTGAGAACAGTTACCTTGCTTGAGGAACAATAATGAAGTGTTGTAATTTCAAAAATTTATATTATGCTAATGTATTTCAATGAAAGTATAACGCAAGAAGATGGATATGTTTAAGGTTGGCAAATGAGAAGCTTCAATAATTAATATGAGACACTTTAACATTCATTAAGCCGGTCTTATACCTAATGGCCGTTGGGGCCAAAATTATCTGAAATAATGATTTAAAATATTACTTTTTGATAAAAATGTATAAATACTATAAATATAACTTATCTTCTACAACATTACTGAATATATAGGCCATCCAACCATTTACTTTTGCATAGTTTTTTTTGAAGATCGCTTGATGAATTTTAATGAAACATAGTATAAATTGCTTGTTATATATGCCTCTATGGTAAGTCGCCTTAGAATTTCAAAATGTTTTGATTTAGTATTTGTTAATCACAAAAACCACTTTTTTATTCGTACTTATATGAATTTTTATGGTTTTACACATAAAAAAATACTGATTCAAAAACTTTTGCAATTCAGAGAAAACTACGATAAAGGAATGTAACAAGGAGATGCCTCTTTGTTTCTCCACAATTCCTCAAATAGTCTTGAAAAAACTACACAGAAGTTCAAAATATTCACTTTTCAGAAATAAGCCTTCAAAGGAAAAACTCTAATATTTTCACAAATAATCACTTCGGCCTTCAATTTTGTCTACTTCCTGAAACGTATAAATACTTATTCTTAGTTAATATTTTAAATTATGCTGTAATAATATTACAAAAAAAGATATGGCTTACCATTTTTCTGTTTTAGCACATAGGAACTTAAGCTGCCAAAAAGTATACGTAGTAGTAACTTATTAATCATATTATAAATAGTAGGGCAGACTCGGGCAAGACGGTACGCCTAAGGAAAATACATCAATAAACAATAAAAAAAAACAGATCTTTATAAACAAAACATATATTCTTTGAGACTTTCTAATAACAAAAAAGAATGTTAAAACCACTCAACAAAAACAATGTCAATAAAATTTTTCATAATAACAAAAACAGATACATATTTTTGTAGTTCTCAAAACCATCCGGGCAAGATGGAACACCATTTTTAATTTTTGCACGAGTAACCTATAACCTTATCAGCAGCTATAAATGCTGTGCACCTTTCATGAACTCACAAAACAATACCATTATGTGAAAAAATTGAATTTATTAAGTTTATGAGTAAAAATATGTGTATTGAACAATAGAAAATCTTGCATCGCACATAGAAAATCATTACGAACAATAGAAAATCCCACATCCCGCATAGAAAATCATTACGAGCTAGGTGTTCCATTTTGGCCGTGCCGTCTTGCCCGGCACTAATACTTTTCAATATTTGTTCAAAATAACTATGTATTACAATAAATAACTTAATCATAACAACGGATTCTTTAAATATAAATAATATATAATACTCCTACAAAGTTTTAAGTAAGTTGTGCATCTAAAAACAAAAATAAACATGTTTACTTTCGTGGATGAAATCGTAAGAATCGACGCACAAAAGGAATTTCACCGATGTTGTAAAAGCGCTCAGCGGGGGCGCCCAAATGACACTGACATATAATGAACAATGTTGCTATCTATTAATTCGCACTATTATTAAAGGCCGTCTATTATATTATTCAAGAAAATTGGGTGTTTCTTCTTGTCCCGGCGTACCATTTTGCCCGGGTCTCCCCCAATCAAAAACTGAGAGAAGACCGCATCAATAGGTACAAATTTCCATAAAAAATAAATTATTTTTAATCAGTGGCATAATAAGATATGCAAATATAAACGAGAAATAGTAATTGAAAACTTATTCCAATACTATGAAAGACGATGATATAAAAAAGAAGGAATCAAAGTCTATAATGTATTGGATATATGACGAAAAGTTTTGATTATCCCAAGAAAAATTTAAAAATGCTGATTATTAATAAAAGAACGCTTCACTCAGAAAAAAGTAATAAATATGCAAATTTACTGTATAGAAGTTATCATAAATAGAGCTATAGCTAGAGCTCTCCACCATTTGGATGATTTTTAAATCCTATGATAAGCTTTATTCAACACCTACGTGGACGTCAGCTATCAATGACTAGTGCAGTAAATCTCAAAAAGGAATTATCACAAAGAATCTATTCTTTTTACAAATTTGTTTTTTACTCAGTTTATTTATACATATCCAGTTGGTTGAAGTTTTGGATCAAGACAAAGTACACTTGAGTGAATGTCGTTTTTGTAAATAAACAACCGAAACTACCCTTAAGCATATTGTACGTGGGCGCACTGCGCAGCCGACACTGATAACTGGAATAAGGCAGCGATCATGGCGCATGGCGATGTTTCGTGGCATACCTCGATTTTTTTTATTGCTATATAAGGTTACTAATGGCAATAATTACTTTCTATTTACAACAGTTGCAACAAGTTGTATGAGAGTCTATATACCATTTAAGGGGTTTCTATAAGATGCAATGTGGCTCTACTACGACAACAATGAAATTTCCTATGAGGATATTTAGAAGGAAGTTTTCCACTGAGTATGATTCGATCAGTTTTCTTTTTGGTAATACTTGAGTAAATTTTTTTTACGTTTACAACAACCATAGAATCCTACTCATTGTAACGTCTACTTAATTTTTGGTTACAATAATGATTACAGTTTTCACGAACTACTACGAACAACATCTTCGTGAACTCATCCGTAGCATCGACAATTGTGATCAGAATGTTGTAATACAGTCGGTGATACGACATGTTTGAGAAATCAACCCTCAGCACTAAAGACTATTATGCTAAGAGTCTTGGATAGAAACTAGTGACTTTATGCCTCCTCTATTTCAGAATATCTCCATCGTATCCTACTTAACTCGTCAGCAATAATACGAGAAGGAAGAAAAAGCACAGAGTAACATTTTTGGACAGTTGAAGGCAAAATTTATTGGTCCAACAAAAAGAAAACCAAAGAAATTTTTCGATAGATATTTAGAGAAGTATTTCGAGAAATGTTTTGGGAAGACAGTTTCAATAAAGAAGTATTTTTAGGTTTAAATCAACAAGTAAGATTTCTACCTATCTTTAGTGAACCCATACCATAACCTAACATTTTAGTCTACTTCCTTAATTCGCTGCTTGCCCGTATACCACAAGTCTTATCAAACTTTCCTCTCCTACTGGCCCGCTCATCTCCTAAGAAGACATAAGGTCAGCGATCGGCCAATTTTACCCTCTGAAACTTCTATCAATGGTTAAGACTGAGTTTCTTAACTCTTTACTTAACCCTTTACTGAACTCTCTACTTACCCTACTGGTTAAAAGACAAGGCCGGGGGGGGGGGGGGGCTGACTAGCCGGATGGACAGTCGGACGGAAATTTTGGTTTTTTAATATTATAAAAAATAGAAATAGATTACTGAATAGATACCTCCGTTTCTTCAAAAGGATTTCTTTTGACAAGATTCATGTGATACGAGATCAAAGAGTTCGATGACATAAAAAACTGAAAGGTTTGGTAATGCAAAGGTGTTTTGATATGGTATGATATGAAATTGAACTTCTCTTGATTAGCACAAAACGCAGAATAAGTTCTTTATAAAAGTTGCCGAGTGTAAACTCCAAAGGCGACTCTGTTTGACTACGGTCGACTACCATGTATGTGAGTGGACACAGAGTTTTGATTATTCTAAAATTTTTCGAATTCACAATCGCAAGTGGAATCCCTCCCACATTATTATTGAATATGATCTTTGGAGGAAAATTCCTAATTGATGCTACAACCGATTTTTCGCTACTATAATCGATAACCCAGTATACCAATTGAATACAGGCGATAAAATAATTTGCATTTACAACTAATTTTATTTCATAGCATTGCATAACTGTTCACAAAGTATTAAAACAATAGTGAGACAAAAAGTATTTCAGTTCGGTTTCCTGTCCAACTACTGACTTTTTCCATATTATCTACAACAACGAAATAACTTAGAAAAGCGACAATAACTATAAACGACAAAACAACTTAAGAAACATACAATTATCTAAAAGCAAGTACTTTTCAATGATATTGCTTTACTAATTCAATACTAATTCACTATAATCAACAACATAAATCGTCAACTGACTTATCAACGATAAAAAAAACGCTTCTGCTATTTGTACGTCAAATTCATATATACAAACTATATACATTTAGGTGTCCCTTATTTCCCAATATTTTATTTTCCACAATGCTGCCCCCTAAATTGTGAAAAAAAATTTTTTAAACCGTACTTCAACTAGAAAACGTGTTTTCAGTTCACGTATACGCATTAATGAATATAATTTATTTCATTTCTTAACTATATTTAACAATAACTTTAAATGATTTAATTATGACATTTTTTTCATGTAAAATTCGGCGTAGAATACGAATCTTCACTAATTTGGGATAAAACTTATATATAATAGAGTATAGGCGCTTTTACGTCAATTACGAGCAGTTTTTGGATAATGTTTTGCTTCTTGATTCATAATAAAAGTTATTTATAATTTTTACATTTATTTTAAGTAATAATTTTTAAGAAATACATATAATAATTTACAAAATGTAAAAATCAACATACTTTGTACAGCATAAAATTTCTACTATTGTTTTTAAAAACAATTTTTCTTTTACAAAAGTTCGTTAGAACGTATGTCAATTTTTCGTTCATAATATTACCTCTGATGTATTTAGATTCAAAATTAATTTATTGAGATTATTAAATATTGGGTACAAACAGTAAAGGTGGGATAATAATAATAATTATAATAATAATAAAAATAATAATAATGCGTTTTATTACACACAATGTACATAATTTTTTATCGGTTGTAAAGCTCGCAAGCACTTAGACGACACTTTTGTGCAAAAAAATCATCATATACTGTCCTTATGTTTTTATCCAAAATAAGTAAAGATTCGTATTCTACGCCGAATTTTACACGAAAAAAATGTCATAGTTAAATCATTTAAAGTTATTGTTAAATATAATTAAGAAATTAAATACATTAGATTAATTAACGCGTATACGTGAACTGAAAACACGTTTTCTAGTTTAGGCACGGTTTAACAAATTTTTTTGCACAATTTTCAAGGGCAATCTTCATTTTTTAGCGTAAATAAGATATCTAGTGGAGGGCACGGCGAAAAAAGAATATTGGGAAATAAGGGACACCTTAGTATATATATATATAACGGAATATAATTTCTCTAGTCAGATGTCGAAGCAAAGAAACATCACAGCGGCGTGTTTTAACACTTGTTCTCTGAATCAATGTACTTTACATCTGATGTACGAATAGCTAGAGCCTTCATGAAAAACGACCATTTCTTTAATTTAGGGACTACAATCAAAAGAATATTAAAATGCGCTATCACTTGTGACATACAAGTCACGATACTTGGGATGCCCTTAATCCCTTGCTCGAATATTTGGGTTGTGTGTATAGATTAAACAATGTATAAATGGAGAAAGGAAAAGCTCGCATTTAAGCTTTGTCTTGTTAAAAAAATGTGAATTTTTCAAAAAGTTAAAGGCAATTGAAAATAGAATAAAAACAGATTCATGTAGGTAATTAGATTACCTATCAACATCCGTTTCCCTCAAATGCCCTACATTTCATGAACATTGCATAAACGTTCCCGAAATTGCAGAAATCGTAGAGAAACACGAAAAATCCATAGAAATTGCCAACATTTCTTTGTAAAATGAAAAATTTTTTTTAATTTTGTACCTACAAATTTGAATGGATTAGATATGATGGTTAGAGAATTGTTGGAGCAGGTTCTTTATACCAAGGAACGTTGGTACTAGCTGATGGTTGCCGCGGTTCGATGACGGAACACCTCCTGCAGAGCCTGGTCGATTGAACAGAGTCGTTGGGTGGTCAGCTCGGCTTCTCTGCAATGATTCGCTGGTCGTTCCACGTCGGGTGGGCACGTTTATGGTGCTGGCATCTGTCGATGATGGTTTAAAAGCTTCTTCTGCACCCCGGAAATTTGCAGTGGAAGATGGCGTTGTCCGAAGAAGGCTGAATGTTGGGAGAGGTTGCAGGCGCAGACCGGCCTGTGGGTCGTCTGTTGTTGCCATCCGAGGCTTGGTTTGTAGTAGTCGGAGGGGTTGGCAGCATCTGAGGCTCGTGTCACCGAGACTCCAATTGATGCTAGGCATGGGCGAGCGTCTCCACTGGGGAGAAGTCACGGTTTACCCCCGGTAAGAGCACCCTGGAGCTTACTCGCCTTTTCTCTCCTTTCCCGAGAGTCCCGAAAAGTCGAAAATGTCACCTAAAAATGCGTGAATTGATATTCTTATTCCCAGAACTCTCTTCAGTCGAGGAAAATTCAGATAAAAACTCCGGCCAGGTGGAAGCAGCTTTTACTTCAATAAATTTAAAATAAAATATTAAATTTTATAAACACATATAGATCTGTATAGAATAGGCCGCTGAATCTAACTCAAATTTTTGTATATGAATGTTTAATATTACTTGAATGAACGTAAATGTTAATACTTATCGACAGTCAGTAGAACCAGAAATAAAATCTTAAGACCACCTAGGTATTCAAAAGCTGTCAGTGATAAAAATAATTATATACAGGTTTTTAAAGTATTTAACAGTTTATCAAATAGCGATCCAAATCTAAAAAATCTAGATATTACCAAAAAATGCAACGAAACAAAAATTAAATAATAGATGATGGCGAATATAGAATAATAAAGTGTCTATTTATAGATAAATATTTTATTACGTTTTGGCAGATTTATATATTATTTTGCAAATTTTATATTTGTACGTAATGCTTCTCTCCGGAAATAGTTTAGGTTAGGTTTAGGTTTAAGTTAGTCTATAAGTAATTATGCCAGATCTCTGTATATAGGTAACACTGATTATCTCTATAGGATGTTTTGTTTCTCCAGACTTATTATGTACGTCTGGTTGTCAGCAACAATAACATGTATTACTATTGTATTACTCTAGCCAATAAATTAGTTATTTTCGTAACAAGCGCGTAAAATACGGATTTACACACGAGTAGTAATGGAGTACACAAGTGGCCGGCGTAGCCGGCCGGTCGTGTATTCGATCGCTACGAGTCTGAGAATCGTACACACGTGTTGCGAACATAATTTTTTGACATAGTACATATGTGTAAAATTCGATTTTACACATTGTTATTTTACGCTTTGAGTGTTTTTCTTTCTCAAGCATAGCAAGAATGCGGTATCTTGCATTTTAAACTAAAACTATAGCAAAGCTAACGGTACAAGTTTCTGTTTTTATGAAAAAAAAAATTGCATAACAAGATTTCTGAGGATACAATGTCTATAGTTAATTGCTTAGACCATTCGATCTTATAAAGGCGGAAGACAAATTCTAAATACTGCCGAAATAGCCAAACAAATCACAAGTCTCCTTATTTACAGATGACACGGTCGTTTACATTAGATTTCGCTCCGCTGAACAAGGCAAGAGACGGTACCCTAGAAATTAAGATCAACAACACCACAATAAAATTTTGCTCTCTTCATAGGTATTGTAACGAACAAGATTTTTATATAGAAGTTAATTTATAATAATTTTCAGGATAAGGGGGAAGAAATTCACTTTCTTTTGGATCTTAGCAGGGAGAAATAATTCGTAAAACAAAATCATTAAATTTTACAAAAAAGATCTTAATTTATTGGAAAGAAATAATAAAAAAAAACTGTTAACCAATGAATGGATTAATCTACTCATATGTGGCGGAGGTACTTCTCACACCTCGGTACTGTGTCTCATGAGATAGCAAGTCACACAGTACTGAGAGACCAAGAGCAAAGAATTAATATTACATTTCAGACTGAGAGCAGAAAATTAGAACATTTTTACTCTTATGCGATCACTCAATAGATAAGCCACGACGGATATTTCTATTTGTAAATTGTACAACGCCGCCTGGCGTTTAATATAGAAACTAATCTTATCGATGTACGAAAGAATCGTGTCAGATATTTGAACGAAATAGTTAGTGGTAATTTGGGGTTGTTAGAGTATACTCTCCGACCACCAAATAACATTAAACCACACACAAAGGAAACGAGTAGGATAGCAGTCTAGATACTCGAATTACATTATACAAGGTAAAAAATTCAGAAATATAGTAGAAAGTATACAATATGCAGCAATTTATATTGCGCTGAAGTACAAAATGAGCACACCAAAAAACATTCTTCTTGCCAAAGCTGATCTCACGACTGTTAAAGAAAAATCAAAGATCATTCTTTCTTAAAGCATTTATCTCAGACATTCTTCGCACCGTATCATTAAGCAAAACCGTTCTTAAAAAATAAACCAAAGCAAAAATGTTTCAAAAGAGCGTTTTTAATGACAGTACGTAGAGGAACATTCCATCAATCTTGATAGATGTTATCCTTACCTCCTGGACGAAATGGAATACTAAACTCTAAATTTTAACTTCGTTATCGACACTAGTCTTCGTTGCACTCTTTTGAAAGCCCCAAACTGTAAAACGACATTCAACAATTACCTCAGTATAACGGACGCTCTGCATTTTCACACGAATGGCTATAAATCAGCGGAGGGACTAGGATCGGTCTGCTACTGCCCGGATAATACTCCACTATCTATCAGGGCTTCCATTTTTTTGGCAAAATGCATAGCTTAAAACGATGCTATCAATCTAGTACTCAAATTAAAAAATCGAAACATCAATATCTAGAGCGATTCATTAAGCGTGCTATTTGCCCTCAAAAATAAAAATTTCAGTTTTAAAACAATGAAAAGTTCTTAAAACCTCCTTACTTTTTATCAGCCATTCAATCACCTTACGTGAAATTATATTCCTAGAGAAAGAAAATATAAGAAAAAATAAAATAGTAAAACGTAAAAAAAAATCAAAATCAAATAAAAAACAGAAAAAAAATAAACGAGAATTTTCTGATATGATTATTAAGTCTGAATAAAAATACTTATAATTATAATGTTAATAACTCGAATTAATATAATTAATGTAAAAAAAATTTTAAACAGAATAAGGCTGGACACGAATAGAAGATAGACCCAGTGATGGTCATGCTACATAATAACTAACTAATGGAATAGTTGTCTAAATGTCCTTTATTATCTCCCGAAAGATGAAATTTCTTCGACCAAAGTTTTTCTAGAAGTTCCCTCTCATGTTCATTCCACACTCTTGCAAGAGAATCGCGTTTATCTAGGCTTTTCTTCTCATCATTTCATTGATCAGGTTGTGGTTAAGCATTGCTTTAAGTGCCTTGAATTTGGACATGTTTCTCGCTTTTGCTCGTCTAAGGAAGCGCACTGTGGTATCTGTGCTAACACGCATGAAATGAAAGACGTTGTCATAGCTGCAAATCTGAGGGAGCTATTGACGCGGCACATGCGGCAGTAGACAGTAAAAAATGTCCTATCTTGATTAGAAATAAACAGTAAAATTAATAACACTGATTATGCGTCTGAATAATAATAATTAATCATTTGCCATGTCATTGCCCAATCCCTTAATGGTAAAAAGATGAATGCTTTTCAGTTCTACTTTAAAACCAACTTTTATCATGTAATCTGTGTCTCCGAAACGTGGCTTAAGCCGGATTTACCTGACTGGTTAATTCAATTAAATGGTTATGAAATTTTTAGAAATGTTAGACTGGGCAAAAGAGGAGGTGATATAGCGATCTATGAGATAAAATCCCTAAAGAGTAGGATAATTGCGTTGTCTACTTCAGCCAATGAAATTGGTTCACATCTTGGAAATCCGGAATACATATTACTTGAACATCAGTTTAGTACAAATCTTAATGGATTCATTGAATCCTCTAATTTATTTATAATACCGTCTCAACTAACCCATCACCTTGAGAACTCCAAGTCATGGATTGATCTTGCAATCGTCGATGACTCCATGAAATTTACCAATTATATGAAGGCTGAGGTTCCTT
The DNA here is from genome assembly GCA_035583055.1 of Torymus tubicola. Taxonomy (NCBI): domain Eukaryota; kingdom Metazoa; phylum Arthropoda; class Insecta; order Hymenoptera; family Torymidae; genus Torymus; species Torymus tubicola. The sequence continues at coordinate 180 of JAWWEQ010051007.1, read as the reverse complement.
TTCTAACTGCTCATGATCTCATCTCATTTAAATTCAAAATGTTCAAGAAAATTAAGAAACTTATAAATGTAATTGTATATAATCAAAGTAAAAAAAATCTTCTATGTGTGTAGAAAGATCGTTCGTGAAATTCAATGTGTGAATTAAAAAGGCGGACGCTGACGAACAAAATAGTTTAAA
>JAWWEQ010051006.1:0-10710 GCA_035583055.1 Torymus tubicola | reverse complement strand
AAAAGTACAAATCTCAGGCTGCGTAAGCATCTGATCCAGATGCTCCTTTTTCCACTAATAGACTACTGCTGTCTCGTGTACTGCAATATCTCGGTTGAACTTAATACAAAACTTCAGAGATTAGTGAACTCTGGTATTAGATATATCGACGGTATAAGAAGGCGGGAGCGCATTACTCCTTACAGACGCGAACTAGGCTGGCTTACCACCACATCGCGTAGGAAGTACTTTCTAGCTAATCTTCTGCGTAGAATATTTAATACTGCAAATCCACCATACCTACTTGCATTTTTCGACTTTACTGTTAGAACGCGACCTGAGAGAGGTGATGCGACACCACTATATATACCCAGCTTCGATCTCGAGACTTTCAGAAATTCATTTCACATCAGTGCAGCATACTTCTGAAATTCATTACCTCCTCATCTGCGCAATACCTCCTCCATTTCCCTTTTTAAAACTCGCCTTCATGAATACTTGTTTGATTCCGAACAAAGCGATTAAGTCTGACTCTACGCAATCATTTTGATACGATAGTCATTTTCTTAAGCCTTATCACCATATTATATATCTAGTCATCTTCATACATTAATTATCTGTTTTAAGCGAAATTAGAATGTCTGATTAGTTTTATCTATAATTACTAGTCATGTACCTAGGTGAAGCGTTTACAAATGTAATATAAATTTTAAGTTTTCTCTCTTTCAAGTTTCCTCTTTTATGTGTACTACTTACTCTAATTGTATTACTTTTTTTTAATTTTTAATTCACAATTACTATTACTATGTATATACATACTTTCAGTAGTTGTAAAACAAATTGTACATAAATAAAATTCATGAATCAATCAATCAATCAATTTTACTCATCTGCGTGACTACATACATACACAAACTCAACCTAAACACTCAAATACTCAATAATTATTGTAACATTTACACACACTTTAAATATCTATAGCGACTTTTATAATTAAGCAATTGTAATTTAATTCTCATCGACAGTAATTATGTAATAGTTATTAAGATTTCATAAACAGTTTTAATATATTATAATTTAATTTTTTCTAAATCTTGTTCACATTTATTTTTACCACCTACAGCATGTTACTCATGTATAATTTACGGCATTCTCAAACAGACGTGAACTCACCTTTAGTCATTGGTTTCGTGTGCCGGCTACTCAGTTCTTCACGATGCACTCTTCTTAAATGCAAGGACCGCGGAGACGGCGGGGAACAGGGAATGTTAGTGATTCGAAATAAAAAGTCGTTAAATAAAATATGAAAATAGAAACAGATAATTATTAGGTTTATTAAGTAAAGTGTAAAAGTTAATAAAAATATAAAGTATCGTTCAATCACGAAAGCCCTATTTGAAACGGTTCGCCCGCACGAAATTATACTAAGTCAGCTATCTCGGCACAGCTGACTAATATATTGAAACTAGGTCACGAGCGCAAGGTAATATACGCCGCGTGCTCATTGTGTTAGTGCTACGCACACACTTGCGCGCGGACTAGGAGAGCGGCCGCACTCGGTGTACGACACACACACACGTGAATGAGCGTGAGAGAGGGAGCAGACTACACAATAGCGTCGCCTGCCGACCTCCTCTTCTTCGTTACCTGGGTTACACACCAGGGTAGCGAGGTCGACTGCGCGTCTTGGCCTCCGCAGGATCGTCTCCTGTGGAACTGCAGGCTCCTCGCCGGCAGTTCCATGATCCTAACGGAGGTTTCTATTTCACCTCCACCTGGCATGGTCGACGAGCCAAAATCTGGTACTACTCAATCTGGCAACTGGTTGGCCAGGTTGATCCGCACCAGCAGCTGACCCACCAAATCTACCAGTTGCTGTTGGCTCATATTGCAGGCGTTCATCATTCTGCTGTTGTTGGAATGCGTGGATCAATGAATAAATACTCTTGAGTGTTTATATAAATGTACTCACATCGGAGTCTTGAAGCAGAGAGAGAAAGCGCTGCGCAATAAGTCGCTCTCATCTTCCGCTACTGAACATATAAACAAAGTAGTGGGGGTCATGTGTGTATGTATTTATTACCGCTAGTACATCAGAATATAGTCAAGATTATATATTTACTGTACTATCCAACAGCTGTAAAAGGAGAAATTTTGCGGTTATCCTCGTGAACCTTGGTCCGGATTTGCACGTGTTCTCCGGGGACTAACGGAAACGGGATCGCCGTTTAATGCGCGATTTTTCGACCCTTTTGGTCGATCGAGCGGCCTCTTAGGGGGTTCGCTCGCAACAGGCACGGGGTTGGCTGATACGGCAGCAGGATCTACCTGCTTCTGTATAACTAAAGTAGTCTTTCTTAGCCTACCTCTCCCGCGAGCTTGATTAGTTATACCAACCTCGTCCTGATTTTGCTCAATGCCCGCTGGCGATTGAGTTCCCGCTTGCGGCGGGTCGCTCTTCGCCGATTCGCTAGAATCCCTCGGTGATCGGGCGACGTCATCTTCTTCGCCGTAGCCTGACTGTTGTTCGTCTTCGTTATCCTCGGACACCCTTTCGGCGCAAAATGGCTTCAGGTGTTCTGCGTGGATCAGATCTTCTATATCTCCTTCCTGGATAATATAATCCTTCCTTCATAAAATTTCATACGGGCCAACGTATTTTGGTGCCAATTTCGCCACCACTTCTTGTGTGGCCGAGGATAACACTCGATTCTTCTTCCACACGCGATCTCTGACTTCAAATTTAAGTTCTCGTCGCCTGGCGTCGTATACCTCAGCATGACGCTCTTGCTCTTCTCTTGACCTGTGGCCAGCATCTTTTAGCATATTCCTGAGGTTTTTCATCCATTCTGATCAGGCGTCGGCCTCCTCTTGAGTAGTTACCTCTTCCACAGCCTGATCTTGTTCCCTCCTCTTAGTCCCGCGAGGCACTGGCTCTCTGCCGTAGTTCAACATGACCGGCGACTTTCCAGTGATGCTATGTGGAGCATTGTTTACACTGTTAGAAAACTTCCATATATATAGATATACTGTGTTTACATTTTGAGTTTCCAAATGTACACATTGTATATCTATATATATGGAAATTTTCTTACAGTGTAGCGCGAACATAAGTTCAGGTAACTTCTCATCCCAGGTATTATGGTGCCCTTCAACAAATACCATAATACCGGTTTTAAGAGTTCTGTTCACTCTTTCTACGGGATTTGCCTGTGGATGGTAAGGCGGAATGTGAGAGTGATGAACTCCTAGCTCTTCTAGGTATTTATCCAGGATGCTGTTCTGAAATTCCGTTCCGCTATCAGAAAGGAAGACCGCGGGAGCACCATATCGCAAGACGATTTTGTCTTTAAATTCCTTTCGTATGGTAATGGCGTTAGCTCTCCGGATAGGAATGCATTCTGCCCATCTGGTGAGTAAGTCCTGAAATACCAGGATATACTCGTATCCGGCTCTACTCCGGACAAAAGGTCCTGTTATATCAGCAGCGACGACCTTCCAAGGTTTGTGGATGGTTCTCAGCCCTATTAGTCCTAGAGCGGGCTTCTGCTCTACCTTTCACTGCGGGCATATTAAACAAGATCTTACATACTCTCTCACCGACTGGTAAAATTTCGGCTAGTAATAATATCGTGCAACCCTCCCGAAGGTCTTCTCCTTTCCGAGATGTCCAGCAGTGGGGTCGTCGTGGCATTCCATGAGCACATTCTTCCTCTCTTCACTGGGAACTACCATCGTCCACGCATTGTCATCTTCGCCTAGATCTTCTTCAATATCTTGATTAGGACGGTACATGTATAGTTGGCCTCCTGGGATTTTCTACCTCGGGTATGCACGAGGATTTTTCATTGCTCTCTTCTGTCAGTTGAGATACCATTGGTCTTGCGTGGTAGTTGCCCACGAAATGGTACCTACAACTAGTTGTTCTTTTTCTTCCTCCTTGCGAGCCTACCTGTCGGGCTAAGCAGTGTCCGAATCCAACGTAAACTACTATGGTCAGTCACTACGAGGAAATAATATCCCTCTACGTAAACCCGAAACTTCTCGATCGCCCACAACACAGCAAGGCATTCTCGTTCTGTTACAGAGTAATTCCTCTCTGCTTTTGACAGAGAACGACTCGCGAACTCCAAGACACGCTCCTGACCATCTATTACCTAGTATAATACCGCTCCCAGGCGAGTATCGCTGGCGTCCGTTTTTATTACGTTTTTACACGTACCTGAAGTTTTTCTTCCTTCGGCGTGTGAGAGGGTCGGCAATCGTGGCGAAATCTGAAAGGAATTTCCGATACCACGATGCCACACCAAGGAATCGTCTTAGTTGCTTAAAGTTTTTAGACTCCGGGATACTGCATAACCGGAGCTATCACATCCGGATCTGGTCTAAATCTCTTCTCTCGGTTAATCGTGAGGCCTGATTCGTTGATTCTGGCCAATACGCGTTCTAACATCACTAGATGATTTTCAAATGTCTCCGTGGCGATGATGATGTCATCTAAATAAGAGAACGCGTAAGGCTCCAGTTCTGGACCTATTAGACGATCAATCATGCGCTGAAAGGTGACTCCTGCGTTCGCCAGGCCATATGGCATCCTTTTGAACTGAAAAAGGCCCATCTTTCAATGTGCCCATCTTTCAATGATATATGCTGCTCAGATCTAAAGTTGAAATATAACGGGCAGCTTGAAGCTTCCGTAAGATCTGATCCATATTTGGCAGCGGATATGCATCTCCCTTTGCGGCCTCGTTCACTTTGCGGATGTATATCACCATACGATGTTTATTGCCAGCTTTCGGCACCATGAAGGCAGAATTAGACCAGGGACTTGAAGATGGTTCGATCAATCCGGCTTTTAACATCTCTCGCACTTGTCGGTGCATTTCATCTTCTAATTTCCTCGAGATGGGGTATTGTTTTTGCCGGATTGGCCGAGTAGTGCCAACATCTATCTCTTGTTCGGCCAAGCTCGCGCAACCGAGCAGGGCATCATCTGGGGGTAATACTCTCTTCATAAGAACTTGTAAGCGCTGGTGTTCTTCCAGCGTTATATCAGCTAGACCTGCTGAAGAAGCTTTCATCATATCTAAGGAAACTATCCTGATCTGAGTCGGATTATCTGGATTTGACGAAGAGACACAGGCTAGTTCTAGTCCGATACTTTTAACGGATTTTCCCACTATCAATCTGTTCTCTAGGGGGTCGTGCATTGTCTCGAAAGCTCGAACGAAATTGGAACCGACGTAACATTCAACTTCCAAGTCTGGTATAATCAATACCAGCACATCTCGTTTGACCCCGCCCAACTCGAACGGGAGGTCTACGTGTTCCGTTACGCGGAGCAAAGGATTGCGCGATGCGTCGAAGCTTGCGTAAGAGTAGGACGTGCGGAACTGTGTCAAATGCCTTCGAAAAGTCAAACAAGATTAGCGCTGTAAGTTTTCTCTGTTCAATGGCTAGGCCTACGTCGTTCCTAATGCCAAGGAGAGCTGTTTCAGTCCTGTGGCCTCTTCTAAATCCAGCTTGTCTAGGATTGAGTAACCGATTACTCTCAAGAAAATCTAAGAGCTGATTATGAATCAGTCATCTAAGAGTTTTCGAAATCTCTGGTAGATTCGCAATTGGCCTAGTATCTGATGGTGATTGTATCGTAGGCGTTTTGCTTTCTCATAGAGGAAGCTTTGTAACAGTGAAAAAAATTTTCGAAAAAAATGTTCAAAAACATGTTTTAAGGTAATATATGTGTATATTATTTGATTTTGATAATTTTTGTTTTCGTGTCGGCATGTATGTGCGTGCGTGCGTGTATTCGTGCGTGCGTGCGTGCGTGCATGCGTGCGTGCGTGCGTGCGTACGTGCGTGTGTGCGTGTGTGGGTGTGTGTGTGCGTATTTAAACTCTTCATATCTTCGAAACGGATCGACCGATTTCCGACGGGTAAAGCTTAATTTCTTCGTCTCGCACGAAAATAAAAGTATCCTGATGGATTTGAGTTTTTATTAATTTTCTTTTGTTTTATAACCTAAAAACGATTTTGAATTTTTAGTTTTTTCGAATTTTTCATATATGACAGCCATTATTACATAATATAATAATATTTTATTGAAAGCTATTTAAATTACTTATATTTTCATTTTTTAAATTTAAAATATCTTCCCTTTATCATTTATTATTAATGAAAAGTTATTACACTAATTGAAGGCTATATGTGGTTAAAATTTCAAGAGATTATCTTCATTTGTTTGAAAAAAAAAAATTATTTTAGAAAAAATTTGTGTTTTTGTTGTCGCACGGTAACAAGGGCAAAAATTATCCAATCGTTTTGAAATTTGGCACAGATGTAGCTTTTATATATCTTCAGATCGAGTTCGATGCACAAAAAAATCTATCCATTACGAAAAAAGATATTTGAGATTAAAAATTATTTTAAAAAATTTTTGAATCGCTTTTTTTCAGAAATTATTTTATTTATCAACTTGAAATTTTAACTAGTTATTACACGAATTTAAGGCTATATTTGGTTAAAATTTCAAGAGCTTTAGAAAATAAGGTATACAATTTTAAATATTGTAAGTAAAAATTAATTAAAGGAATAATTAAATAAAGTTTGAGGAAGCTACGCGCCAATGAATTGGCAGCGGTATTTGCTAAGGGAAGTAAAAGCGACGTTTTCCATGATGCGGGAAAAGTACCAGAGATGAGCGATCGATTGAAAATTGATTTCAGCGGATTTAGTAGGGTTGAAAGAAGGAGCTTTAATATTTTAGCAGATATGTTGTCGGTCCCTGGAGCTGCAGATGACGAGTTAATGATTGCAGTTGCAATATCGCCGTCCGTTAGAGGACTAAAGTGCATTAAATACTCAGAAATCGGCACCTCGCTCACAGCTCTGTTCAGATCATCTAAAGAAAGGGACTGTGGATGAGCGCTCGAACAAAAAGTCGCATAGTGCCTCGATAGCTCACCTATCGAGAACTGCAGGAAAGGTGACGGGAGTGATTTGCCGACTATTCCGAATTTCCGCAACTCTTTCCATTTGGTACGAGCATCGGGTGCCTGCGACAGTTTGGCTGTAATATGCTTATTTTTTGCCGTACTGAGAAGATTTGAAACTGCGAAGCTGTTTGAAGCATGCAAATTCTTCAGCTAACCCTGAAATCAAGGCACGCTTATAGGTACAGTCACGCACCTTCATTAGAGACCGAATTTCCGAAATGACCCAGGGTTTTCGGCGTAGGTTGTAGTAATAGCTGTGGCGATGGCGTTAGCTGCTAAGCCCGGTGATATTTGTGCTGTCAAACTGCCCGAGCGGTAACCAGCATTGAATTAAAGGCGCATTGAAGAAAGAATTTATCATTGTGTTAAAAGTGTAAGCCGCTCACGGTCGATATTATTTAAATTACGACTAACTATCTGTTTTGAACGGTGTGGTTGCTTATAAAAACGTAATTTCATGTCGATTAGACCATGGCCGGTGATAAAAGGAGCATCTGACTTAGTATACCGTAATAAATTGTCTGCGTCACGAATAATAAATAAATCTATCCAAGTATGAGAGATGTGATCATCATGAATTCGATGTGCGTGGGCAGAAATGGTGCAAGGTATAAGAGATTTTTATTAATGCAATTATGAAGTGAGTCAGAGACATCTGTTTTCATGGCCATATTTACATTAAAATTTCCTGTAATAATGACATTATCGTATGAGGAGAGGAGGTGCGCAATACAATCGAAGAATTGTAATATATACGCAGCATGCGCTCGACGATAGGCAACAGAAAAAAATACTTTATTTCGACCGGAAACTATTTCAATTGCGAGATATTGAGGTGTATTATTATAATTGGGATCTGAATGCGCAAGTATTTTTACACTACGATTTTCTCCAACATAAACACCGATCCCATCTCCTCCCATACCTACTGTATCTATCCTATAAAAATTAAAATTATCTAACACAACGACCGCGTTGGACTCATGCCGTCAGAAATGTCTCGGTCACTGCTATAATATCGTAATAATTATCTATAATATGAGCTTCTAGCAAGTGAAATTGAGGCTTAAGGCGATAAACATGGGCGTGCATGACCGAGAGAGTTCCGCTAGTAGGAGTGTACACAGTCTGTCTGGCTCTATCTCAACTGTGATCCATTCGCAGAACGAATGAATGGCGGACTATCGCGTGTTTCTCGCATAAAAATCTGTGCGTGTTTAATAAAGGGTCGCGTGTAATTTAACGATTTGGCAGCTTCACAGGATATCTTCCGGAGATTGTAAACATTTTTAGGCCATAGAGGCCTGAGAAATACGTGCAATGGTCCGCCCACCCCGAACAATTTTTGCGAGTCGAACGATCCCAGCTTCTTGCTATGCGCAATTACAGTGTCACGCACAGTTTCGGACGCGAACCTGCATACGAAGCTACGAGTGCTTTTTTTGATGATAGTCGTCGTTATGGAGGTAGAAGAGGTAGCAGATGTTCAAGGTCGTGTGTCGATTAGGTGTTGAATGATTTGTGGGATTCGCACCGCTTGAAGAACTCGCTTCATTGCGTCAACGTCGCCAAGCGTGATATCTGTTGATATGCCCATTACAAGCAGTTCACAGCTTTCTGGAGTTCGGCCGAGATCAGAAAGATTTTCAATATCCGATTTGAGCACCGTCAACTGAGTCTCATGCCGTTGTAGCTGCTGACAGTGCGTTGACTCCACCACTTCAATTCTATCCGACAGGATTTTGATGTCTTCCTTGAGCTGTCCTTATGCTTGCGATATTCTTCGACAAAATTATGGAAATCATGGACATAGTACGTGAACCACTCGGGGGCCCCTCCCGTGCGTGCTAGAGTGAGAAGCATATACCCCGATACTTTCTGTTTCTCTTTCTCTCTGACTCGGTCACGCTTTTTTCCGCGACATGCTACCTCTAGTTAGTATATGCTCGAAGGTCACAGAGTTCCACACAAACACATAAACAGTATACTGGCACTCTGCCGACGGTAAACACCGAGCCTGCGGCAACACACGACCATGTACGCTCAGCCAGAAATCGGGCCATGCCACGATGGAGCATGCCTCAGTTTCTGGCTCACGGTAGAAGAGCCCGCGGGAGGGGATCGCGGCACGTGGTGCGCGTCACTACGAGAGAGCCACAATGCTATCACGGGCTGCGGTCGGCGCGGACTGATTAACGCGCATACTTTCACGCGCATGGGGAAAAGTGGGATCGCGGAGAGAGAGAGAGTAGCCACGCGTGCGGCTAGTTACTGTACGGCGCGTACCTGACAGAAGGGAATCGTGATAATGGGATCGAGTTACAGTGACGGAGGGGAGAGTAGCATACAGTAGGACTGCGAGTACCTGCGTATAGCGTGCTCATAGCCAAAACCTAGTTCAGATAGGTACGTAATTGACTGGGTCAGCGACGGTTAGCGAGAGACTAGGCATTAGAATCTAAAGAGCTGTGATAGTCACTAATACGAATTGATGACTGCCTGTCTCGGAGGGCGCGACAGTCTAGTGAAGGAATAATCAAGGAATGATAACTGCGTATACCCTTAAGCAAGTCATACTAAATACTAGTTGGCGAGGGTAGAATCAATTAATAGAGGCCAGCAAACTCGCAACAGGAATCGATGCGAGGTGTTCTGTTAAGGTTGTAATGGGTCAAGGGACAGTGTTACTTTAGATAGCAGCGCAAATGTAGCCGTTGTAAAATTAAAGTACTGACATTGAGTTTGAGAGAAGGTAAAAAATAGAGAGAGAAATTGAATTCAGTAGTTTTGCGGGATCCAAATATTACTGTTACGTGAGTAAATCCGTAACGATAACGGGAAAACAATTGCCACGCGGCTTTCGGTCGTTAGCGTATTTTGCTAGTAGCCGTTTTTTAAATTGAGCGAGAAGAGATATTTTAGCTTAATGGTGTTATCCTTTTTACTTCGTCAAATGCGCCTCTTGAGTTGAGTTGCTGTTAATTTGACTAAACCGATCACTGGCTTCCCAACTCAGCACAACCCAACCCAACTCCTCACCATTCAATACAACTAATTATTATTATTTTTCCACTTAGAGTTAGATTTCGTTCAAGTAGTTATTCTAGTACATCTATGCCAAGTAGAAAATCGGTTGTCAGTTCCTCCATGACTGGAATTGAGTGGTTTATTCGTTTACCCTGAATTCTGCACTCCCTGGTTAGGCTACTCTCGAGCTCCGTTACATCTGTAAAAGCTTACTCACGCTCTGGTTTTGTATCAATGTTCTTTTTGAAAAGATGCATGGTTACCATTTATTGTTAAACAAATTGATTGAGACAATAACAATTAACCCTTTAAAGCATAATTTTTTTTAAAAAACGGGATTTTTTATGTGGGATTATGTATAAATATATTATATTATAAACAAATTTAAACTTTCCATATACTTTTACGTACTTTTACCCTTAAAAAGTTGTGAAATATCACTAAAAAAATTTTTATAAAGTATTAAAAATAATAATATTGTTAATATAAAACTTTCTCCGAAAGTATAAAGTAAGGCAAGTATAGACGTTTTTTCTGTATAATCTATGTATATAAGATGTAATTATATACATTAAATTGATTACTGCAAATCAAACAACCGAAAGTTGGGAAATCAATTATCGATCGTCAAGTAAAAACAACTATATGACTGTTTTGGAAAATGTATTCAATTTTGTTTATTCTTCTATATAAATCAAACACAAGAAAG
>JAWWEQ010051005.1:0-10711 GCA_035583055.1 Torymus tubicola | reverse complement strand
TAAAATAGTTTCAACGTATATTAATTGAAGTTATCACTTCTGCCGGGCGTCCCGAGACGCACACGGTTTTTTTTTTTTAAAGGAATCTCAGTCTTGGAATAAGGTTCCTAGCGTCGTATCGAAAGAAGAGTACAAGTACGCTCAGTTGTAGGATTATGTTGTGGGTGAAAAGGTTGACGGTCATGAAGGATCTGCTGTGTAACAGGAATATCTATCTGTATAATATCTATGTTAAGAGAAAGTTGGCGTCTGTTGTCTTTGTCTCGTTCGAATATAATCAAATAATAATGCTTAAGTTGCACGTAGGTCGATTCAATTATGTTAGTTTAATCTGCGTATAACATATATAATCTATTATTAGCTAATATTGTGACATATTTAGTTTTTTGTAAACACGTGAAAACGCAGACATTTCGATCTGCTTTTGAACATTAATCGGTGTGTACTAGCAGACTAGTGAATGCCACTGTGTACATGCAACTCGCGAAACGTACGGGATCTACACAGGTTCAGATGGGTTTCGAACTATCAGAATCAATCAGAAGTACCGAACCTAGGAATCGAACTCGGGTTTCCCGAACAAGAGGCCAAGGTCTTACCCACTACCGTAACTGTTAGTCTTGCATGCAAAAAATCATTAAATGTACTAGGCGATACACTTAAGTATATTTATCATTATAGTATTTTTATTTTATATCTTCAAGTTTCCCGTTCTTAATTGTAGCGGGCGCCTTATTCACTAACTTTATCCGTCGATATCGTCCCTTTAACGGAAACTCGATAAAGGGTTTCGATAAACGGCTCATGCGATAAGAACGAGAATCTAATGTTTTGAGGATTATGCACCAGTGAGCCTTCTCTGATCGCTACGTCATGACCGCTTGATTTACATATTATACACATTGTCACATTCAATTCCTAATAATTTTTTAAATAATTACCGTAAATAAATTAACAAATAATTCGACGTTTATTTGCGCGAATTTTCACATGTGACTTTAGGTACTATAGATCTGTTCTGGTCTTTAGATGATGATGATGAAATTTATGTTAAACTAGCTAACTACATACATTCAGTGCGTTTCGCGCGTATTATTTATCTATTTATTTTTGTTTTTGAGGTTATGAACATCACCAAGTTAGTTAGTTCCAATTTAAATTTATTTTGGTGCTTATTCTATGTAGGTCAATCAAATGAGCCAACAACAAATTTCATTCGTCACTTTTTTAAGAGAGGATTTTTTTAAGACAAGATAATAAATAATATGGTATATCAGCGTCTATGTAGTCCCACAGCCAATAAAAGAGAAATAGAAAGACAGAGAGAGGGTTAAGTGTAAATTCCAATTTAAATTTGAATTTAGTAGATTAAAAACAAAAATGTTTTGCGTATATTTTTGGCAAACAATAATGTTTAGTTTTTTTATATAATCTTCTTTAAAAAAGTGATGGATGAAATCTGTCATCACAATAACACTGTTTTGATTGGTTGATGTTGATCAATTTGATTGGTTTGTGGAGAAAAGGCGCTCAAGACGAATACGTTTAAATTTTTTGAAATTAAATTTTTAATTTTAAATATTCTAAGTTGAGTAACTAAATTAAAGTCGTATAAATAACTTTTATTATTAATTCGTTTATAAAAATTATAGTAATGCCATATATTTAAAATTGATTAAAAATACATTATAGGAAATGACCATATTCCTAACTTCAATTATTCTTAAAATAAAGTTATGAGCTATATTGACTATTGGATTATAGAATACAAAAATTAAAATTGATTTATTTTAATCACTTTAATTAATGTATCTATTCTTATTAATTAATATTATTATTTAGATAATTAATATTAGTCGAATATTTCTAATTGATATTGTTCTTAAAACTTAAGTAATTCAAAGTAAAAGTATTATTACAAAATTTAGTTCTTTTTTTGAAACAATTTATAGGTAGAGCGTTCCGCCTGTAAAAAAGGCATACTAATATTTAATTTACAAGAGAAGGTATAGGGCGCGCGGAGCGCGCTGAAACAACTAGCTAGTAAAATAAAATAAATTTGAGATTAAAAAACCGTGTTTTTGAGGCTGTAAATGCGTTTTATTTAGTAAAACCGTAAGTAACAAATTCAAAACTGTAGCAAACGTTGTTGCAAATATATTGCTACTTTATTAGGCCATTCCCGAATTTGTTGCTTCAAATCAAGCTAGATCTCGGAATCGAAAGTCGATCTAAAAATATACTATACTGCATTGTAAAATTACTATAAATTATGGTAATTTTTTGAAGTATGTGATGGTTTGGCGAGCAGTATGGTAATTTTTTCAAAATTGTTTTCTGAGCGAATAATGATAATTTTCGACGTATTTCTTACATTTTAATCATATGTCGACATTGAATTTGTAAGATGAAAAAAAATTGTTTAACTAATTTTTTTAATTTCTTTATAATTCATTGTTAAACGCAAATAATGTATGTAATTGTACAATAAATTAAGTTTTAGGAAGCTAAGTGCTAATGAATTGGCAGCAGTTTTACTTATTAACCCATTAAATGGCAAACGTCCATGGCTGCAATGCTTCGATATGACATTATGCCATTCGTACAATTCTCAATGGATTTGGATGAAATTTGGTTTCCTTTTGTTTTTGGGTATGCTCTTTCTAAAAATCACCTAGTTTTTTCAACAACTTGACAAAAAAAAACATGGCCGATTTTATCGGAAAAAATCGAATTTTTTTCAATTTTTGTTCAAATTTCGCTCTGCCGAAAAGAAATGGACCATAAAATATACTCCCTAAATAATTTTTTTCGCGACATGGGACAATTACCTTTCAAACGCATTCAATTTTATTAAAAAATGTTGATTAGAAAAAAATATGGCGGTTTTTGTATCGTAATGTAATTTAGAACTTCATGATTTTTTTACTCGGAAAATATCAACTTTTGGAAAAAATGTTATAGAACAGAAAGTGCTTAGAATTGACCAAGGAACACGTGCGAATTTTTTTCGAAAAGATTTGAAAAATTTTTGGAAAATTGAAAATTTGAATTTCCCGAAAAATTAAAAAATAATTAGATTTCTTTCTGAAAATGTTTTTTTTTGACAATTCTAAGTGATTTTATGGTTGGTACGTATTTTAAATCAACTGAAAATGTAATTTAAATACAGTTTTTGTAAAGTTTTGCGAATTTACGCAACTAGATACTTTTTTAAATTAAAACATCTTCACTTTAAATGCTAAATTAGGTGATTTGAAAAACCATAATTTAAACCTAACTATCAGAAGAAGAGCATGCAATGGACAAGGATGTGCTACTAATGTCGCATTTTGATTCAAGTGACAATTTTGATACAACACTGGCTAGACCGTCTTAACGCGCAGATACACTTGGTCTTGCGATTCTTTTGTGATATAACTCATATATCAAGGAGAATCTACTTGTCAGTTCTAAAAGCATAGTCGATTTGCAAGTTTATCATGACCGATAAAGTTACTGAATAACGCCCCAAAGAAGATTAAACTCGCAGTAGAAAACCAATCTATATAATCGAATATACAGTACAATCGCTTCAAAGTAAAGAGGGCCTGTGCGATAAGTGAGTTATATTTTCTCAAGGATTTTCTCGCTCTATCATTGGCAATTTTTGTGACAGACAAAAGAGTTTCCTTGGACGGCGCGATGCGGCTTATCTCTTTTAAGGCACAATACATCTAGGTCGATAATATAGCTATTATATCGCGTTCCTGAGCAATTAAAGCAAGACCGGAGAAAAGCAAGCAATTCAGTTGATATACGAAGAATCGTGAAAATTTAAGATTACTTGAATTGGTAGAAAAGCTTTGAATTGTTCACTTACCTGTGCCATGCAAGTGGGCCACGTGTGCAGACAAGCCGATCCGAAGAGCGCTAGGCCGCCGCCACCTAGTGCAGCGTGGCCTTGCGTTCGCGCCAGCGTGTCCTCGTGTGTTCTGGGGCTGGGCGCGCCTCTGTACCTCGTGCATGAGAGGAAGGCCAGGTACTTGCGGTCCTTGGAGGCCAGGGGCCCGGTCATCAGTTCTCGGCCGATAAGTTCCCAGAGCTCGCGCTGTGACATGGCGCGCGCTCGGTCGACGTGCAGTACGCTGTGCATCACTAGACACTCAGGCCCGTCCAGGTCACGTTCCAGTTGAAAGGTTTTGCGCCCGTGGCCGGCCTCGCGAAGCTTCTCAGCGGTTAATGTCTGCAGGAGACGCGCGCCCAATCCTATGCGCGTGGCCGCGCTCTCGGGAGAGCGATCTTCGTGACGCGGGCCCTGCAATTCAATGTTTCACAAAGTTTTTCTTTTATTTCGTTGCCCAACTATCGAATTCTATTACCTGAAGGTGGAAAATATCTTGCGACTAGAAAACCATTTCAATATTTATTATTTTTTTCAATGTAATTTTAAATTAAGTATAAAGATGTTACGATAATTACATTCTATAAGATCATACAAAAAATTGCTGTACAATTTGCTAAATGTGAATATAAAGCTTAATTCAGTGAAACATAAGGCTTGGCGTGAATATTTGTGAATATCACTAAACTAAGTAACTTATAAATTGATATTGAAAATACTTAAAATTTTCAATAAAAAAATCTTTAAAAAATTGTTTTACATATGGAAGAAAGGTAGATGATTTCCAGTAGGACATATGGGTGATGTTATGATCAATTCCTTAATGATTTTTATTTTTATAACAAAATCTCAGTTTTTTATGGGCGTAATAAATTATATTGAGAAAAGCAATGTATTCTGTATAAAAATAATGAGTCTGTTAGAAAATGTGCTACTGAATTTTTGCTCTAATTATGTTATTCATTTTTAAAATAAAGTTTTTTTATTTTTTTACAAAATGTTTTCAATAGAAAAATAGTTGGCAAGATGTTTGTAATTTATCAAACAGGTTTCATTTTATGATCTAGTTTTAAGAGAGATTGATTGACCTTCTGTTAGTACAGTAAGCTACAATAAAAGCTCAGCATTTATTAGAACAACTTATTTCATCGACTTTTTTTTAAATATACATGAACTATGGTTTCATGTTTGCTGACAATATAAATAGATCAAGTAACATAAGTTCAAAAACTTATAATGAAACAATTCCACAAATTTAATGCAATGTAAAATATAAGTATTATTTTATTAATGTAATTACGTGAGTTTATCAAATTGCAGGAATGGGTAATTAAATCAAGCTATTTAAGATTACAATCATGTTAAAGATAGTACTAATTACGCGGCGTTCAACTAGTCTATTATTTACTTTATTTAGTTTGTATTTCTTTCGCGTACAAAAAATAAATGGGATTGTTAGAAAATGTTTTCTTTGTTTATTTATGTACGGTGTATAAAAATATTTGCACTTTAGTTTATACCCAATAGTAAATGCATGCTACGAATAATTGATTATAGTGTTATGCACTTTATAAAAGTAAAAATGGAATAAAATATTGGCAGTTATTGATAGAGAAAATTGAAAATTTTTCAGAACACTATTAACCAAAAGTGTGTTTCCAGTTACGTGACAGATGAAACCGATAAATTTAATCGGCGAACTACACAGGTCGACTGCCACGGCAGCAAGGCACACTAGCTATCGAAAAAATAAAAAAGCGCAAGCCGTGCAAATCGATACAATCACATTATCGCCCTGGGCCGCACGAACAAGGTCGCGCGCGGCACTTTTGCCTCCCGCGTGCGGTGGTCGCTAGTGAGCGCGCGAATTATCGAAATGAAAATTTCCTCTTGTCACGCGTCATTGGTCCCGACTGCTACGCAGTGTACAAACACGTGTACAAGCGCAAGTTGAAATTGTACCTGAAAATAGCCGTCGTGGCCGGAGCAAATGACATAAACCGGCGTGACGCGTAGCCTCGTGGGCCGGGGCTCGTAAATCAGGCTGAATTTGCGTTTGAAGCCGCCGGCCTCGAGCTCCAGGCGATTTGTCCCGCGCTGCAGCTCGACGAGGACGCGGAAGTCACCGTTGACCACGGGCCACTCGGATGTCTGACTCCTATGGCCGCCTCGCACTCGTATGTAGCTGCAAGCGAGGGGCGCCTTGCCTCGCACCAGCGCCAGGCTGTAGCTGAGGCTCTCGCCCTCCAGGAGGTTGCGCACGTAAATGCCATCCTGCTGGTTGTTGTTAGCGCTCGTAGCCGTGAGATATGAGGAGCTGCGGTGATGATGGTTGTGCAGATGCAGGTTGTCCGTCAGCGAGGTTGTGTCTGCTAATACCTGTTGGCATTTGCGCAACGACGGCTTTCTGTTAATTCTTATTTCTTTAGATGATGTGAGTTTAAATCAACTTGTTTCATACTTATCATTAACAACAAAACATCAAAAACTATTAAATGTGTGAGAAAGATAATGATCTTAAAAATGTTTACGCGCCAACTATTGTCTTTTTCCTATTATATTTTATGAGATGGCGCAGATGTTTAGTAACAATTTTTCTGATTGTAAATTATTAAATAATCATAAATGAATAAAAATGTGAGGTACCATATAAGTGCTTACAATTATTAATTATATCCATATTTAAGCTACTTTATTAAATCGCAGTAAATAATTTCTATTTTCAACTTCAAGTAGCGTATAAATATGATCTGAATGGGTAACATATTCTATATATGCATATATTAACTAAGGAAATCAATTTTAGTAAAATTGGTTTTTTATAATATGATTTTCTGAAATATTGAGTGCTGATGTTACACTTCACAGGGAATATCTATAAAAGATGCCTGCAAAGTTTTAAGTAAGTAGGATAATTCTTAAAAGTACTGGTTTAAAATATCGGCAGAAAAAATATATTTAATTAAAAAACTTACAAGAATTTCTAATGACGAAAATTTATCTTGTGAAATTTAATAGCAGTAACGTTTAGAATACAGTTTAAAATTAGTTTAAAAAATATGTATCAGTCATTGTTGAAACTGGAACAACAACAATGCTGAAATAAACATTTTTCCATAATCATGTTATTCAGTAAAGCAGGTTCTCCACCACTTACTTGAGCTATTTTATAAATAAAAAAAAAACGTTCTTTATACGTCGACCTAAAATATCATCGTTATTTATATAAAATAATCTATAATAAAATAAATATTAATTTTAATTTATAATCGTGCAGCTAAAATAAATAAAAAACATTATAAATATAATGGAATTGTAATATAAGAGTAATGATTTTATTAATATTTTTTTCAAATTACATTATTATATTCTTTATAGAATAAAGAAATGTACAAGAATTTCTTATTCTTGGATCGCAGTTACTCGGCGTTTTTATATTTACACGTAACTTCAAAGTCTATAGAACATAAAACTGTTTAATCAATGCAGTTTAATTTCGGAGTTGTTACTACTATATAGTACTGCAGTTAACCTAACGTTCTAAGCAAAATTAGGAAAAATACCACGAAACCTTTGATTTATGCTAAATAATATAATCTATGATAATTAATTTAATTTATAAACTTTACAATCAATTTGGATATTCTTTTAATATAAATATATTATTAATATATAATTACATGTTCTAATAAAACGTTGCAATGACAGTTGATACATAATCCAAAGGGTTATTATTTTACCATTTCGAGTATATATTAAATGTTATAATAAATTATATTGTAGCTATAACTAAACGTTTTGTATGTTAAAAAGAAGTAATGTTTAATATTTTGAAAAAGGTTATTGTGCTACGTAAAAGAATGTATTATAAAAAATAAGTATTTATGAAAACAATAATTTAAAATAGCATTATGAATAAATATTATTCAAATAAATGTCTCATAACTACCATTGGTCTCTACAAAATAATTTTGGGTCTAAAAATTAAAAATGATTTTTATAAACAAATTTTTAAATATAATTAAATACAAGGTAAAAATATTTAAAATTCACAATAGAAACAATAATTTTTTGGTTTTATAATGATAGTCCATCGATAAAATGTAATAGTAATTATTTTTTATAATATTTTTGCATTGTGAGTAATTCGCGAAAAATGCAATTATCGAAAAAAGATAACATCGTAATTAAACTTTTACGAATTAAAATAAAGTCTCGGAGGTGCTGCAATCTAGTGGTATCCATCGATACTCCTAAATTGAAGGCCTTGCACCTCAGTACCTTGCGCAGCCGCACGTAGGATAATCCATGGGAAGTAAAGAAGAAACTGGAGCGTATTAGACGCAACCAATAGCACGCAATCATGCACCCACGTAGGCGTTTGTAATGGGAATTTCACAAGTCGTTTGGGTAGCGTGAGCGGTCGCATGTGAAGCGAAGCGAGTGCGCGTATTCGCGTCGCCGAAGTGTCTATCCGCCAAGCGGAAAAATCAATAGTACCGTAGGGTAACAGTAAACGGCGCCGGCGACGTCGGCCTCGTTGCCGTCGCCGCCGCAGTGGCTCAATCTGATCAAGGCGACGAGTGTTTTATCGAAACCATTCGTGCTAGTCATTATTCCGCATATCAACCATCGAAAACGCCCCATGCAAACTGTCCTGCAGGTGCATCCTTAAACTCGAGTCATCGTTGTTTTAGGTACCGCTCGGCAAAGTTTTCTGGAAAAAGCGTTTACATAAAGCGCAGCTACCATGCGTCATGGCTCAACCGCACAGCTGAGCCGAGAAGCGCTGCTGCAGCAGCCGATTGCTCATCTGTTATCCGCTTCGACACGTTCGCCAGTCAAGAGCCGCTTGATCTTTCGCTAAGGCTGCTGAAAGATTTCGGAAAGCACGATGCTGGCATGCGCATCGCGTGCATGTGCGAGCGTGGTACTCACCATCGTGACGGTGTTGAGGTCTGGAGAGCCAGGCACGAGGGGGCAGACAACGTCCAGGCACTCCAGCGGAGGAAGTCAATCTTAAAGTTGCAGCAGCTGAGTTGACGAAGAGCAGCGCTTATCTCTCTGGCTGGCCAGTGGTTTAGCGCGCAGCGTGTGTACCTAGCGGCCAGCCGGCTGCAGGCAGGCTGCTGCTGCTGCTGACATGCGGCGGGGACACTGCGCCTCGCGATGCGGGGCCGCGAGCACCGCCGAGCACCGCCGACGATGGCTATATACGTATTAGTGAGCGTGCACGTATGTGTAGGCGGAGGCGCGGAACAGGAGCGGCACCAGCGGTTGGCGCGGATAACCCGCTCAATTTGATTTTGCGAGCTTGCGCGAGAATGAGGATTCGTATGATTTGCAGCTGTTTGTATGAAGCGCCGAGGCAGATGTTTGTTACGTCTAGGTGTATTGATTTACTGGGCGGGAAACGTTTTAATATAGAAATATCCAAAATAATAATTTAAAAAAAATAAAAATAGAGTGAAAATTTTTTTGATTTGCGACAAGTTTGTCTGAAATTACAGAAAAGGCTTGTAAACATTTTTTCCTCAAAAATTTGACACATATTAATACAAGTAAAGTGTTAAGTTTTTAGTTGAGAAATAAAATTTGTCGGTAATGGTAAAGAAGGACTTTTTTCAAAAGATTACAAAAGTAACAAAAAATCGGTCATTTTTGATTATTTTTATGTGATTTTTTAAATAAGAAGACCTGCAATTTGCCATATACTTTCTTCAAGTTATATATTTTTCTTCAAAATTTCTCGGAATCTTATTAATTTGTTAATAAGCACATTTATAGGTGGTATTATATCAAGGTGCCTAGTCCGATTTATGCTCATGCTTCTATACTAAATGACTTAAAATATTTGCTAGGCGATTCGGCAAATGCTCTTATAAAAGAATTAGTTGTTTTTAGGCACGACCGCTTCTCGGGAGAGCTTTGTAGTTTCGTCAGGACGAAAATTGTAACACTTCAAATTCCGAAAATGTATAACATAAACATCATTTCCCACCCAAAATGAGTTCATTTTAAGCATTTTTCAAGATGTATGTATGTCTGTACGTATGTATGTAATCAAGTAACCCGATTATCTCACCGAAAAATTGACGGATCTCGCTGATTTTGTAATCATATATTTGACTAATTGCAAGTAACATATGGTTCCATATTGAGCGAGATCGGTGAGAAATTAAAAAAACGCCAGAGCTTTCAAAAATGTGAAAAAAACGTCTTTTCAACATAATGGGTACAAAATGAAATTAAAATTCTAAACCACAAACTCTACCACAAACGCATGTGCTAAAACTAATAAAAATACATCTTTTTTACATTGAACATTATTTTCTACGAACAATATTTGGCAATGAAAAAACCGCTTAAAAGATCAAAAATAGTGGTTTTTTCGCTATTAATTTACAGGATTTGACTTTACACAAAAACGTTAAATGTAAAAGTTGTAGATAATACTAAAATAAAACTTTTTCCCGTTAAACATTTTTTTTCTACAGTCAATTCCTGACGAGTTAAATAAAAAAAAACGATTTTTAACACCTAAATATACATAAAATGGACAATTTTCGGTTATAATTTAACAGGATACAATTTTACACCAAAATATTAAATACAAAAGTTAAAGATAATATTTAAACAAAACTTTTTCCTATTTAACATTTTCACATAAAATTAATTCCTGATGAGTTAGATCTACAAAAACGATTTTTCAATGTCTCAATACACCCCATACAAGATGTCCCACTTTTAGTTGCCCACCCCCAGAAATTGGCAGAAGATGTACTCGGAGCAAAAAATGATAAATACAAAAGTTTTAGGATTCAAAGG
>JAWWEQ010051004.1:0-10713 GCA_035583055.1 Torymus tubicola | reverse complement strand
TAAATTAATTAATAATTTTAAATAAATAATAAATTTTAGTACTTTTATTACAGTAAAGCAAAAATCCTTTCTGTCATAAAATTTTTATTTACAATAATAACAAATAAATTTTCCTAGATCTAAATCACTACATGATACATAATCTTCCTGCTTATTCGTTTTGTTATTTTTTTTCTTATTCTCATTCGTTATATCTATAACCTCTGCAAGATTAAAAAAATTGTGGTTTCGGAACCGTGACCCTCTCCTAGTAAGTTGAACGATGAATCTTAAACCAGGTATCATACAAAACCCGTGTTTGATAAGACAGTTAAGAGTTTGGTCCACAATCGATTGGTGAATTGACTTTGATCTTAAAATCATGTTCGAAGGATATTTCAAAGTCAACTTTTTATTTTAATTTAAAACTGACGTAAATTTTTCCAATTTTTCCATTTCCAGGGTGAGAAAAAGGGGTTTCCATTTACAAAATCAAGTTGGTCTTGAAATAACCTTGGACAAAACCTTGGAGTCAAAGTCAAGATCACCAAGCGAGTACATCCTGTACATGAATATAGGCTTTAAGATGCTAGTCAACTTTTTTAATCTTATTCAAGATAGTTGCTTATTATTTTAAATTATTTTTCTTGCAACTGTTGATATAACAAAATGCAGATTATTACTACTAATGGCATTTTCTTGGCATTTTGACCAGAAATAAAAATAATAAAAATAATAATAATAATAATAATAATTACTTTACTCACACAAACCATTTAAATCATGATTTTATCGACCAGATTCGGTATGCTACGAATCATGTTATTAATCACGCATTAATCTCGCTACTAAAAAATTTGATTAATAAAGAAATTTAAAGTAAGAGTATCGAATCACCAGTTATGCACTACCTATAGTTTGTAGCATAGCATTACAGAATTATTTCTGAAGCTTATGATAGCTTATGAAGATTTTTTGAAATTTTTTTTTAAAATGCTTCTCTTGCAATAATGATCTGAAAAAAGGTAAAAAAAATTTTAACCTCAAATATCTCTGAAACTTATTGACCAATTATTTCGTCCAACGAACTCGACCGAGAACTATACAAAAACTTCAAATAATTTTGAATCGATAGTCAATTTTACTCCCGCAAGTAATCGTTGGACATTCAAAACTCGTTTTTTCATTTTTTTCACAAAAACTTACCAAAAGAATGGATTCAAATTTTTACAGATTATAGCTATTTGTACTCTGCATTATCGTGATTTTTGTCAAAAAAATTGACCATTTACTTTGGGAGAATTTCTTTTTTTTTCTAAATATAGGTTTTTTTTTACTTGTGAAAATGATATCCATCCGATTAAAATATCTCGATCTTATCATTAAAAAAAAATAGGAAAAATAAATTTTGAGAAAATAAAAAATTCGAAAGGGGCTATCGCACAAAAAAAAAACAAAAAAAGGGATCTGTCCGGTTAAAATCGACCTAGTAGAAGCTCAGATCCAGCGACCAGCTTACACACACACACACGTACATTTTCAAAACTCATGTATTTTAATTCTTAACACCTCAGAAAACAATTATAACATGTTTTTATAACTCAAAAAATTACTATTACAAAACTTCTTCTAGGAGGAAGCAATATAAAAATTTTCAATAAAGAATTTGAAATAAAAGCCGATAAAATCACCCTATTAATTATGCTATTTACCATCCTATTTATCAGCCAATTTGCAACATGATTTTTTCAGTACAGTTGGAATTTTCTTTTGAACTCGATTTCTAAATAGAACGTATGAAAATACTTTGAAATTAATCAAAAGTTATCCAAAAATTGTCCAAAAATTATCAGAAAATTATAAAAAAAAAATAATTTAAGTATTCAAAAGGTGTTACAAAAATTTTTTTAAAGGTATCTAAAAATATTCATTTAATAATGCACTCAAAAAAATATGAAACTTCAAAGACCGTAGTCGGACTGTTTGATTTGAGTTAGATACAGTGGAGTAATAAAAATAAATAAATTTTTTCACTTTTTTAGATTGTGCTCGTGACACATTTATATACAAGGAAGCTGATTTGGAATTTAAATTAACTTGTAAAGATGATGGTAGCTATTGGTCTCAACAATATATCAATGGACAGCCATTTTGCGTGGACGAGGATGGATTTTCTACTACAGAATTAGGCAATATTGGAGAAAGTATGAATTGTGATGAAGGTATAACAAATTAAAATCAATAGAACGTCAGTAAAGAATTATCTGTATATTTAAAAAGCTTACGACTATTAATGGACGATTTAGATCATTCAAACTGTCCATTTGTTTTTAAGTACTTTTCTATTTTAAATATTTTAGTAATTATGTTTGTGTAACTAAGTAATAACGCCTTAATGACTAAAAGTTTCTTATACATATTTGATTTAGAGCGCAGAAATAGCATATGATCAAGGTTTCGTAAAAATCTGCATTCATTAAAAACCCTGATATTCCATTTTTATATAAATATTAAACATAACAGAAGTTTTGCAACTATAACATGTAAATAAATTTTTAAAACAATTATTTGTATTAATTATACAATAAAATGATATCATATTTATCGGAAGTTTATCATAAATATATTCATGTATAATATATGTGTAAATACTACATTTTTAGTAATTATTTAGTTTTCATATTATAATGGGACCAGCCATCAGTTGATTGAAAATTTAATAATAGAGAGTAACCATCTAATTTTATACTGCTGCTTCACAAAGTAACCATATCCAAGCAATAATAAAATAGAAGCAATTAGGTAAATGTATCGATTGTTCTGGAATTTTCTTGATAATGGATCTTGAATAGCCGAATGATTACAATTATTTTACTAACAGGTTTACTTTTTTTAATTTATAAATTTTATGCAGATTTTTAAATTATTTCAGAGAAGATCGTCTAAAAATGTTCATAATAAACAAATGTGATTTCTGATAAAAAATAATGAAAACTTTTAATATTTAAATATGTATATTTCCTAAACGACACAGTATCAGGTACGAAAATTTGGTATTATATTTCTACAAATGTTACGAACCGTAAGTATTAAATATTAAGATAATTTTTCAAGTATCTTTCTAACAACCAGATTTTTTTATTTAAAGTCTGTGCTGTCTTGTACGTGCCTGTGATAAGTGAAACCTCCGTAATAACCGATACAGTTACCCTAGTAACATGTAAAAAGCATCTAATTATTATAATATTTTGAAATCAATGAAATTACAAAAAAATAGTACAATGTAAATTAATAATGCAATAATTAAGCGGTCACATTTAAATAGTCTATTTTTTTTTCATTTGTTTGGAAGATATTTAATTTTTTAATTTGCATTCACAAGACTTTGGCAAGAATTTTCCTTATAAGTTGAGTAATATTTTTTTATATGTTTCTATATATACGGACGTACCTAAACATGACGGTTTTTCAAACTTCAATTTTTAAAGCGATGTCATAAAATCGTAAACTTGCACTTCTACAAATAAACCCATCATATGCATCCAGCATTGTGTAAACTGTAAGCTATAATTTTTATATAATATTCCGATAAATAACATCCAATTAAAAACTTGTATATAATATGAATCATTATATACACACATTTCAAAAGACAATTATTATTAGCTATGTTTTTTAAAACGTGGCAAGAATATCTTTACAGAAATATCAGATCTAAAAAAACTTGAAGTTTACAAATTCATATTGGCATTACACTTCAAAGATGATAAATAATATTTTCATCTTTGCTCAAAGATATAATTTGTACAATTAGGAGAATGTAAATACGTTTATATCTTAAGGTATAGTTGGAACTTGACTTACATCGTTTTTAAAGTAGTTCCTTAAAGTATTTCGTATCAACATCAATTTTGCATTATTTTTCTTATTTTTTTGCACTTTAAACTCGAGGATGAGGAATGCTTTTTTTCTATTAATCAGTCTAATAACGACCCCTCCCCCTTTCCACACTCTCTCTCTCTCTCGCTGCTTCCATCTCGTTTCTCTCTTAGCTTTAATGAGTACTAAAGCTTAAAAGACGGCATTTAACTGTATCGTTTAATGTAAGTCAATAAGACGAATAGTTTTGTCGAAAGTAGATCTGTCTGTTTATCTCTCTTTACCGCATTCGACTTAGCACCATGTGATTCTGGCTTTTTTCAGTTTCCTTTGACTGTCAAGTACACAGCTTACTACTGATATGGTCCTTCCGTCGAATATTTAAAAGTTATAAGTCCAGGTACCTTTGGCGGACTGAATGTAGCGCAGTTGAGGCGCGGGATTCCGCACGTCCGGGCTCTTAGCTCGCCGAACGCAGTCCTGGCTGAGTACCCTGTATGAACGATTAAAAATACCGGGCCCGGCGCGATTAACAGGTATGCTGTCACTGCTTGCGACGCGGCGTACCTCATTGGCTCGCCTGTCATCCTCTTTGTACTCAGATGGACGAACGCTGAGCGAGTCCTTGAGTCGGCTCACAAGCTCGTTAGGAAAGTCTGCGGAGTTACTCTGACTTGCAGGCATATTCTTAAAGCTTGCAGCTAAGATGCGACAGGGGCTGTCCTCGCGACTGCAGGCCTCGGAAGAAAAATCCTTGGTGTTGAAGTTATAATCGTTAGCGCTGATTGAGCGTTGACTGTAAGTGAGAGTAGAATCCAGCGAGTCAGAGTACTCAGGACTCGGAACTGAGGCACTAGTTGTGCTCACATACTGAAAGTAATTTGGTGGCACCGTCCCCTGGTTGGACTGGGGGCGGTGTCAGAAACATCATTCTTCTAATTCATCAATACGACTCCTCACTGCCATCTCCAAAACTTCCAAACTTGGGTAATCCAATTCTTTAACCAAACACAGCACCGCCGACAATATATTCGAATTCTACAAAGCATAAATGAACTATTATTAGAAATGGCTTAAAGACACTAACACACTGATATAATTATTAGCTGAGAAATGTAATACACTTAATTAGTTGCAAATCAAACAACAAAACAAGTAAAGATACCTATCACATTATAAAATTATTTTACAACATTAAGTTATGAACTTTTTCAATTTTAATTTTTTACATTTTACTGTATTAGCAAAGTTAAAAGGTAAAAAAACCGTGTAGGGTACATAAAATATAAAGATTTGTTATTTAAAAAGAAAATATATAATATAACTTATAAAAATCAATATAATAATTATTAATAACCTCAAGGAACCAAAATTTTAGAAACTAGAAATATATTACTATTTATTTTGTCTTTGTACTAGTAGAGAGTCTATGTGAGAAGAAGCTGTGTCTTTGTTTTAATATTATAGGCACAGCTGCACTTCTCAAGATAATCTTGTGTTTTCATTAAAGCAAAAATTATAGAACTTCAAATACTTATAATAATAAAAAGAAGTTTTGTTTCTAATATTTTTATGTAAACTGAAATTTGTGCACTTATTGCAATAAATCGTTCATTTTTATGTTTCTAGTTATTTAAAATCTATTTAATAAGCTTAACTTATCAGGAATAAATTGTACAAGAAAATGTTCCAAAAAAAAAGTTTGAAATGTATACTCTCACATTTCTATG
The DNA here is from genome assembly GCA_035583055.1 of Torymus tubicola. Classification (NCBI taxonomy): domain Eukaryota; kingdom Metazoa; phylum Arthropoda; class Insecta; order Hymenoptera; family Torymidae; genus Torymus; species Torymus tubicola. The sequence goes on along the minus strand of JAWWEQ010051004.1, from coordinate 5,125 downwards.
CCTTTTTAGAATTGAAATTGAGTCCTCCCTACAATTAGACAAGTGTTTGATCAAAATTTCGACGAGATCTATAAAAAATTCTTTGAGATTATTCATAAACTTGATTACGTACAATGTATAGGTAACACTCTGGTGAATATATAAGGCTCTCAGAAATGATCATGCTTAATAATAATTAGTAATAAAACATGAATTTATCAATGCCATTAAATTTTAAACTATTTCATTCATTTGAGGGGATCTTGAAATCAATTACAAATTCCTTCCTTTAATTTCATGTTATTTAAATTTTCTTTTTTGAGCTTTTCAAAATTATGACAATTAGAGGCAGAGAAAACTAAGTTAGGCTTTTCTTCTTACAGAATATTGATATACTAAAATTATACAAAACATTCAGTTATTTCTTTTAACTACATTTGAATTAAAATGTCATTTTATTTATGAAAAATAAGAAAATTTTTTTATTTTTTGTAAAGCAAAAGATATAAAGTTGTTGTTATATAATGTATGTTGTAAATATTATTTTAATTGAGTAATGCTTGGATTAAATAAATTTTGTACTAGAAGATATTATTAGAAACAGAGCTAGATGTAGATCTATTAATTTAATGTTGATTTGTCATGATACAACTTACTCTTGTTACTGGTCGTCTTTGATACTGAAACTGTGATCTCCGCTTATCTTTGTCAGTACGCCTAGGCCAAACAGGTGTTTGATTTAAATCTTCCTATATTAATAAAAAAATGTTATTATAGGTTCTTCAATAATTAAAAATAAAAGTTTTAAATTTGTGTAAATTAAATAATTGATATTTTTGTACATACTAACAGAATATAATAAAATGATATTTTAAAGGTTATAATCAATTGTCATACTTCATTTCACACTATATTATTAAATGAATAAAAATATAGTATTCTTACTCTTTCCATGCTTTGATTCATGATCCCTCGTTTTGATTGTGCTGATGGAGGCCTTTGAGATTCATCATACTCAATTCGTCTGTCTTCAATGTACTCTGTTGGTGGGTATTGTGTACGTGGTGACACAGGAGTATACATTCTCTGATTCAATTCTTCATAATCACCATTATTATGTCTTACAAGTGGACTTCGTTCATTATAATCCTAAAAGAAATACATGTTAATAACATTAACGTTGAAAAACAAAAGACAATTGTAAAAATATAAAATAAGCAAAATATAAAAAACATGCTTTTACAATAAGAGTTTAATTTGTATTAGTATTTCTATAACTTTTTACCTGTGGTGTTTCTACATTTTTAGATGCAGTAGAGATTTCTACATAACTGTTGTTACGTAAATTATTTTCTGTATTCTTAATTCGACCATTTTGCTGTTAGTGTAAGACAAAAGGCATAATAATAAATTAATAGAAAACAGTATAAAAGAAATTTGGTTAAAGACAAATGATATTAGTACTGATCTTTCATGCTTTAGCTATAAAAAACTAATATAATATTAATAATCACAAAATTTATAGTTATATTATAAGAGGAAGAATATATACCTCATATGAATATCTGTTATTTGGTGGGTATTGATGGACAGGTGATGTGTTATAATTAGCATTTCTTTTATCTGTCTCTTGATAATCATCTGCAGTGGGAGCTTCATCATAACTTCTCTGAAGGAAAAATATTTTTAAAACATTTTATGTTAGTTAACATTGACTTTCATTATTTCAACTCAATATTTAAACAAAATAAACATTATATAAATTAATTTAGATTACCACATAGACAAATATACCTGTTCATCAGAAGAACTGTAATTTCTTCTTTGATCTGCATCTTGGTCTTCTGAGTATTTAGCTATGACCACCTAATATTAGAAAACATTCATTAAATGATGTATTAATCATGAACATATTAGATTAATATGAAATATATGTTAATTAAGACAAAAAGCGATTACGTGTATTTTTTTAATTATATAAAAATATATACATTCTTAGTTAAATTAAAAGCATTATCAAACAATATAGAAATGTTACAAAGTTAAGTGATTTAATAAATTCAAGGATAACTTACATCTGGACTGCCACGACCTGATGCTGGTGAAGAAGGTTCTGCTTGCATCATTACCATTGGGTGAGTTAAAGTCTTTCCTCGAAGTATTGCTGCATGTACTTCCTCAGGGGTAACTATTTTGTCATCCAATTTTTCCAAATTAGGCAAGGCTTTAATGACAGCTAAGCGATATCTAGTAAACAAACCAATTTCATAAAAAAAAGTAAATGAAGAAGATAATATTAATTGAAAAAAAATATCTAACCCATCAACTTCAGCACATGGATTTTCTCCTAGCCATAAATTTCTCAAATTTGAAAGTCCTTGAAGATAACAAACTTCATTTAAGTCACAGATATTATTTTTTCTCACAAACAAATCCTTGAGATCAGTGCAATTTTGAAAATCCGCAAGACTATTAATCTTATTGACACTAAAACATTATATAAACAAATAATTAATATTTTGAAGGAGATATATTAATTATATATTTCTACATAACACCAAATAAAATATATTGTGATAAATTTAGATTTTAAACAATGTATAATAATTCACTATAATTTTTGTGTAAGATTTTAATCATTTTGATAATCTTTTTTTAATAATGAATGACGTTGATGTTTTTTATATTTCTTAAATTTGAATAAAAGTAAGGAGTGAATGATTCATAGAACTGTTGGCCTACTCTTTGTGAGTTAAAGTATCTCATTTACACACTGGAAGCAAAAAAACGTATCCTGCTACCAATAAAGGCATGTGTGGGTGGAACAAGTTTTGTGGGATGTGATCATGATGGGTAATGCACATATATGCTCATAATAAAATAGTTCAACACAATTTAACAAATCTATAATGTAAGTGTAATACTTGTAGTGGGAAAATTAAACTTAATGTAGTATGCGCTTACAGAGATATCCATTAGTTTGACTTAAGAAAATACTTTTTTTTTTACAATTAAATGATCCTGGAATTGATGCAAGTATAATAAAGTGAATAAATCAATGTCTATTTTCTAACTGTAGATGTGATCCTGAATCAAAGAGAAAGTTGGAAAATGAACGAGAGTAATTACCTGAGCGATAGTACCTCAACGTTCCTCATTTTGCGCAAAATGCTTACATCCGTCAGCTCAGTTCCCCTAAAGACAAGAGAGTTAAGACAGGTGTAGGTGAAGGCAAGAGGGAAAGAAACGCCAGAGGCTGGAGGACAGACTCACCAGCAATTGAGTTTCTTGACGGCCGAGCAGTCGGACACTCGAGTCCTGGCCGCGACCATCTCCTCCGTGAGCTTGACCATCTTTCAGCTACAGCTGGCAACGGCAACAGAGCGCGGCTGACGGATCGCTGTCCGAGGGCGCTTGTGGGTGGGAAAAGTCGTGGCTAGGAAAAAGAGAGCAGCGGCGATTCGTTTGTACGACGGGTTATTGGGCGCGTCTGCGCTGCACTGCACTTTCACGGAAAATTTCCTGGCGCAGCGACAGCATCTTGGAGCCGCGACCAACAGGCGAGACGGCAAAAGGCGCACGGCACAACGGGCTGGCACGACTCGCGCGCTCGCCAAAAACATTCAACGATCTTGCGCGAACGCAGTGCCGAAGCCGAACAGCTCGGCAACGTCTTACACGCTGCTCGCGCGTCTGCTGAGAAAGCAGGCTACTTATATACGCGGGCGGCCTGCGGGAACAAGCGCGGTTTCATGCCGCCTCCTCTTGCACTTGCCGACAAGAATGGACTAAAGTTGCTCGAGACTCGAGCGTCGAGATGTTGGAAGTTTCAGAGCGCGCATTCCCTCCTCTATGTTGGACTCTCAGTTGTCCGCTCTCTCGCGCGAGCGCTATAACGCTAGTAGAATTATATGTATACATACCTATATAAGCGTATACACCTTTGCGTGAGCTCCTAGGTACATATATATAGGTAGTGCTCACTTTTGGCGCCTCGACTTTTTTCATTGAGATCTACCTATATAAGTAAGCAGCGAATACCTATAGAAAGACTTATTTACTTGATTACATGAGCAATAAAATTTACGCTAGGTGTATACGTGCCACTAGTGCATTCAATTTAAGCATTCGAGTATTCCCATCCTTGCTTGTCATTAATTCAGATTTACAAGGTATAATTTCATAGAAATTTAAACTCACAAACAATTCATATTATCTGTTATTTTAATAGCAATATTGAGAAATTTATTGTTAATTTTAGAAAATAAATAAATATACAACTTAGTGATTGTAGAAAAGGAGCAAAGAAATTTTATCAGAAAATATTTTATTAAAAAGATACGGTGAACGGTGTCACATATTGAAATTTCAATTCTACCCTGTAAAAAAAAAACGTGGGATATAATTTTCATCTAAATAACCTGATACTTCACATGTTGTGATACTTCATACGTGGAGAGAATTAGGTGTAAATTCATTATAAAATATGTAAACTCAATATAAAATAAATTATTATTAAGCAGCTGTAGAGAACACTTTCATAATAATTAATAATTACCACAAACTAATATGATTATTAATTATAATAGAAATTATACCATATTATTCCATAAATAATACTATATTATACGATAATGTTATAAATAATGTTACTATTACTATAAATAAACTCTTATTGAACTAGAAAAAGGCCTAGGATTTTTGTCTAACGTGTCTAACTGATCCAAAAAACACCTAAAAAATTGCGGTTTTTATTCGGATAAAGATATCACATATTTTCTTTCAATCATATGAAATCTCATGCACAATATTTTTACGCGGATTATAATATATATTTAAGTGTATTCTTATGTATTCCGTTTTAGAAATCTTAAATAATGAAAGGATTCCGTGGGATTGCGTGGAAAATATTGCGCTATGATCTGAATCGGAAAGTGTTTGACGGAAACAATGGAGGGGAGTAAGAGTAACATCAGGCATGATATATATGGGCAGTTCTCTGGTGAATCGAGAGGTCAAATTTTTTTTCTTTTAAAATCGTCTAAATCGTTTCGTAACCATCCCATATATTACCCTGAATTTTTTCAGATTTTTTTCACTTATAGTTTTTTAGTGGCAGAGGGTCAAAGTTGGTGATTTTAGCATT
>JAWWEQ010051003.1:0-10713 GCA_035583055.1 Torymus tubicola | reverse complement strand
ATGTTTCATTTGGAGGTATGTGAGTGACAGTGTACACATACAGCTTTGAAAATATTTTTATTGAAAAGCTGAGAAAAAACAGCTACAAAACACTACAGCTTACAAAAAAAATATATGCAAATTTCGGCAACTATGCACTTTTAACCTCACGGCCTCGCGACACTCCAAGTTATTGAACCCAACCCAACCCAACCCAACCCAACCCTTCAAAATACAAATACAGCAATTTTTATGTTCTAGCAAATTATAAGAACTTTTTACAACTAACAATAGATACATCGTTGATAATTTGGAATTTATATATATTGTTCTTTTTCCTTTTTAACAATAACCAAAAATATTACGATTACATATTAGATTGTCTTATTAGAAGGAAACAATCAAAAAAAATTTATATGTGAAAATAATGTGTTCTTAAATAATAAAATATTAAATATAATTATTTAGTCACAAAGTAGAAAACATTCGAGGGATCAATTAAATTATTACTCTATCGTTGAATAAAAGAAATATAGAATTACTTAATCCGAAGAAAAGAAAACCAGTCCTAAACCTTCAACCTATGATAATAGAAAGAATAATCTGACAAGAACAAAAAAACACGAACAAAAGGAAAATAATTCAGGTAGCTCATACGTTTACATTGCTAAAATTGAATGGAATTAAGTATTGGAAGTGATCAGTTCAGTCGTATGCTAACACGATCATCCTATAAAATACTATAATTCTGCACTGTATTGAATACGAAAAAAGAACTTTTTCTAAGGTAAAATACAATGATGCATAAAAGTAATAATAAGTCAAAATATTCCAAAATCAATCAAACTTATTATTCTTCTTTTTCACCAACAATCACAATATAATTAAAGTTTTTTTTTTGGAAATAATTATAGTTTTTCTCAGTATGCGGTTATTAAAGTATTTTTATAATAGTAATACTCAAAGTCCTTCAGTGTTAATCTACTTAAACAAGAAAAAATGTATATTTTGCCAAATATCTTAAGGGAGGAGGGAAGTGAATGGCCAGTTGAATCATTCCCTATGTATTTCTTTTCAACTTCTATTTTACTACAATATTATTTAATATCCAAATTATTTCTAAACTTAGTTGAATAATAACTTTATACAAGAAAACAAAAGTCAAATATTACTGCGCTAATTTTAAAAATTAACATATTTAGGAAATAAAATTGTACGATACTAATGTTAATTTAAAAATAATATAATATATGAAATTGCAATTGTTACAACTTTTTATACTAAAAAAGTAAATATCATGTATTCATTTTTATAAGCGTTAATTAAGATTGAATTATTGTAATATTAATCCATAATTTTGGAAAAATGGGTTTTGACCGAAAAAAAAAGGAAAAGAACGTTTCTAAATAGGTCCAGACGATTATTAGTTATATATATTATTCATAGGTATTAGTATAATCTTTCATAAATTGCCATTTAAAATTTAATGCGATACAAAAATTGTCAATACACTTCTAACAAAAAATTACTGATGCTAAAATTTTTTTTTACTTGTTGAATCTCTACAACATTCAACAATCTAAGGCAGGAGGTATTGCATCTGTGACGTATTCTTTAAATTCTTCCATCAATAATTTTTTTAAAAGAAAATGATGCGAGTGTGAATTCCTACGACATAGCGTTTCGTCCACGCGACACCGCGACGAAGTATATCATCGCGCAACATGACACACTTCTTCTTTAAATCCATTCTATACACACGTAGCGATTATACTCGTAAGCACTTTTATTTAACGCAATTCAAATACGACCATTTAAAAGATGATCTCAATCATCTTTATCCTAAATAATTATTGTAATAAATGAGGCGAAATGCGCCGTCCGCGTTAGTCACTCAGGATAATTAAACCGAAAACTCCATCGGCCCCTGTCGAAAAACGAGGGTAATAAAGGAAATATAATAAAAGTGTAATAAGTTTTCAACCAGAAAAATAAGAAGATTTATACTCTAACCAACTATAACTGTGCAAGGAGTTGCAGCGCATCTGTAGGATACACTGTAACACGGTAAATAAAATAAAATAATATATTTTAAAAAATTACAAATTTTATTTTATTATTATTTTATATTATTATAATTACCATTTTTCCTTTCCTAAATTCCGGGATTGAACAAAATATTTTAGGGATAACAGTCGTATTGTATTAGATTTTTTAATCGAGTATATCACGACATATTTACTAAATACGTCTACAGTCGTTAGTAGATATTTAACGCCCCCCGTTGACGTACGTTGGCTCGAAAAAATCTATTGACAGAATCTCGTTAGGTTTATCGATAAATATCGGTTGTACATACTCGTTAAGCTTATATGTCATATATTAGTCTTTTGACACGTATCACAAGTACAGAATATTGCATATAATTTTTGTCGGAGTTTTAATTACAAAATATTCAGATATCATTTTAGCTATCTTATTCGCGCCTACATGTCCGTAGATCTCATGGATCTCGCGCGCTAGATCTTCCAGAATAATATCGGGTAACATGACTTTTGTTTTATTTGACGAAAATTGACATAATAGATTATTTTTGATGCTATATCGTTTTTTCAATTTTTCATCAATTTCTATGATATCAATTATGGTCTTTAAATGCGGGTCATCCGCTTGTAAAGTTTTTAAATCTTACAATTTTTTTTGTTAACTCTTTACTAGGTGTCTTGAATAGAGTAGCTATTATAATTTCATTATTTTTATCCGAATTTTCTGGTAGATCGTTTATTTATCTACTAAGGTAATCTGCGACCGCAGTTTTTCGCTCAGGTAAATGTTCTGGTTTAAATGAAAATCTTGGATGGCGAGGTTCCACCTTTTTAATCTTGCATTATTAAATTTGTAATTCGTTAAAAAGGTTAGAGCCTCGTAGTCCGTGCGTACAATTGAGCGCCCGGATTCGATAACTCGCCGAGCACTCGAAGACGAGTAAAAGTATTGTCCAATGGTCATATAGTAGATTGAAAATTGAACTCGCTCAAATCGAAAAATTAAAAATGTCCTCACATGCATCTCATTAAGATACACATTTTCTATATTTACGATTTTTTAATTGGATCAATAGTTTCTAAGATAAAAATTAACAATGACAAAAGTAATCAAGCACAAAATCGATGTTTTTCTAAACTTAAATCACTCTAACGTTACAAAAAGAACATGAAATGCTTTGAAATTTTACATACATATTCAGAAACTATTGTAGAAATCGAAACATTAGTTTAAAGCGTCAAAAAATGTTAATGTTCATTACTATTATCAGTTTATATGACTGAGAACGCACTCTTCACCGCGAAAACTTTAACGGAAAAAAGTGTGTGGGGAAATTTGAGCTTCCACAAACTGTCAGCGAGAAAGTTGTTCGTTTATGAACAAAGAAGTTTTGTGGAAAATTTCAAGTCGATTAAGCGAAAAATGAGCGAGATACTATGATTCTAAGAACGTTCACCGCCCGCTATGGCATGCGCCGCTGCAAAAACGTATGCGCGATGTAGTCTGCATCTCCACGAGGTTATTTGAAAATGAAAGAGAAAGAGATTTCAAAATTTGTCTTATTACATATATAATTTCTCTATCAGCAAATGGAAAGAAAAACTTTGTATTCTATAGAAAGTGTGCTGAATTTAGCAGTTATCACGGTGATATCTTGGTCTATTTTTGAAAACCTTTCGTCTACCGATTTCTCGAATTTATACATTCTACTCGTTACGTGTGCGAGATGACAAGAAAATTTTTCCTTTTTTTGCGAGAGATAGTTTATTTCATTTACCGCGCGTTTGAGACCTTCAGCTAATATTTTTGTATTCAGTTCTTAACGGTTTATTATCGATTTCAATATTTCAATTTGGTTGTGTAAAGCGCTTACGCTTGTCCAACGATTTTGGTCCAGTTCATCTAAGTATTCTAATCGCAACGATAGCTCAATTACTCGCGTTTCAATACGGTTATTTATATTAATCTTATCAATGATCGGAATCATATTGCTTCGATTATACTTGCTGTTCTATAGGTAGAATTTTAAAAACTCGAGTCCCTGTTCGGGCGCCAACTGTCCAGACTGCGTTAGACTTTATTTTAAATTTATTTTGTTTAGACTGTTATCAAATTTTATTTTATAAGTAAAACGCGTATTCGCGTGCTGGACTCAAGTGTCATTCTATCCATGGGATTTCCCTTTAATAGGAGGAAGATGCGTTTCCTAGGGAAGTATTCGGTGCACGAATGCATCCAGGTCATTGCCCAGGGCATATCTTAGGGATGCGGGACAGTAGTGGTTTTCGAAAGTTCCACTATTGATGCCGTTGAAGGAGGAGGTTGGGACAGTAGCAGTTCTTGAAAGTTCTGCTACTGATGCCAAGTCAGACGAGATAAGAACGAGAGCCGAAGCAACTAGTTGCCTACCGCAGAGAGAAAGTTCGGGTATATGAGTGGTGCTGGAAAGTCCTACTTAATAGCCTTGGAACGGATAGGTGGGAGGCATGTGGGGGAAAAATGACTCTATTAAATAATAAAAAGGACATAGGTAAAAGGTACAGGGAACAAGTGTAGTATCGCTAAAGCAGTGCTCGCGAAGCTCTTTCCACTTCGTTTTTTAGAGAGAAAGTACGTACTCTCTATCGAGCGCTGGCCCTATGTATCCCCGCGAGCTGTCTTTCCATCTCCCCCATTTGCATACCTCTCCCACAAGCAGTGCCGCCGCACCGTTGTACATTGGTGGGGAGAGACGCGGAGTAGGGCGAGAGGAGAGGCCGCGTGAAAAGACAGCATTGAGTTTTTCTATTTGAGTTTTTGCTAGTACGTTTTTAATCACAAAAAAATATCTTGCATTGTGTAGTAAAATTCAAAATTATATATGTCTTATAAAAATTGCTACAATCATGTATTTTATTAATAAGTACTAGAAACTAACATATTTATCTAATTTTCTTACAAACCATTTTATAATTTTAGCTCTGAACAAGGAAAAAATCATTTAATATTCGATTTTATGTTCAATGGTATGAAAAGTTATAAAAAAATTACTAAAGATAATCTTGGTCAAGCAATGATAGCCAGTATGGGATATTCTAAGTCGACATATAGATACAAATTTGATGTTAGTTTACCTGTAATGAGTAATTTACTTAGAAATATTCAATACTACGCCGGAATATCAAGGTAAGTTGAATCATTAACTGTTTATTGACACAAGTTTTTAAATAAAAGTTTATATATAAAATAATTAACATAATGTGAAGTGAAACATCTTGAGTACCTTGCAATTCAAGAATCATCTTGATATCAACTTCACTTAAATTACAACTGTGTTACACTTTTACAATTACAACACTATTGCAATTTTTTCTTTAATTTTTTGATTGACTGTAAATACTCTGCTCTAACGCGCTACTAAAGATTTAGCAATTTTCATACCACATTGTGTATTTAATTTTAACATTTGTTTTAATTAAATTAAATATGACAGTTCCTTTTATTTCACTTTTGTTTCAATTTTTTTATTTGTATTTTTATTATATCAGTATATGCGTTTTTGACATCCGTCATATCACATATTAACGGATTTTTTACCAAATAAACAGAAAATTTCGAAATATCTTAAATACACTTTTCTCTGTATTCTTTCTCTTGCTTTCATTGCTCACTGTGTTGTCATCACCACGTACCTTCTAAACAGCGTGTTTGTACACATCTCGCTAATGTTTACGTCTGAACAATGGCCTGGCAAAGGAGAGCCCATACATGAGGAATAGCCCATGTTGTTATTTTCTTGTCACAATGTTCCACTTGTATATATGTATGTATTCAGCTCAGCGACCGAGGACAACCTCATTCTGGAGAAGGTAGCAGGAAAGTTACCAGGTAGGACCTGTGTGAGGCTGTGTGAGGTAAGGTTGTTTTACATTGTTCTCTACAGGAGAGGAGAACGAAGGTAAGCTCCCGTAAACCCAACCAAATCTGTGCCACGTCATGAGGCGGAGTTAGCCAGGTGGCTCACTCCAAACCAATTCGGTGTGGGCATCCTCGGCGGGCGTCAAGAGTGACTACAAACCCTGTTGACCTAGAATACGTGCCGTGTAGGATACCCTGTTACAATATATTACTAATAAAATCAAAGTCTAGAGGTACTATAGCCATAATTATACTCAATTATATCAGATTATAATCATAAAGTGTAATAAATAATATAATTATATAGTTATGAATATTGAATGAATATAATCCTTTTAATTCCACCATACATCGTAATTATGCCCACAGCAAGATACTCTAGCCATAAATAAAGAACATGACAAATAATATGCACTTTTATATAAAAAGTAGGGTGTTTTCGTAGCATTTTGACTGATTTGGTATTCAAAAACATATCAGCTGTATCGGAATGTATCAAATATTAATAACATATGTCCTAAAGTAATATATCTGTAATCATTTAGATTTTTTCAGGTTAAGTCTTGAATGCGCCTAAAGCTAAAATAAATTGTGTAAAAAATACTGTTGACAAACTTTACTCTCATATTTTTGAACATTTTTAACATCAAGGAACCAGAGAAAAAATAATTTTCGAAATGCTACTTAAAATTTGTTATAAAATTTGTGAAAATTCTACAGAAATATACTATATTTGCACTCTGGAAACACGAGTGGATTTTACAAAAAATTGTTATAGAAAAATGGTAGATATAATTAAAACAAAACTTTTTCTACATTAAGCTCTTATAAAATTGGATGCTTCCAAATTAAACCTATAGAATCAATTTAGTTTTACAAAAAAAATCATGAATATAAATATAGTAGATCTAACTAAAAACTGACGTCCGCGAGTCTGCACTTTTTTTATAATATTGGGAGAATATTCTAATCTTCGACTTTTTCCCCGAAAACTCGAGCATCAACACACTTCGCGAGCTTCGGGGAAGTTTTGCAACGTCACAGCTGGTCGACGGGCCGCAGCCTTGACCGATTCGTAAATATTTTTTCGACCATCTGCTGATTATTTACCGCCGCCGTGCGGTAACTAATCAGCAAACTGGAAACCTCGCCCCGACCGCAGACGAGGTATTCTGCTCTGCTCCGATTTTTCGAAGCACACTCGCTATCCACGCTCCGCGGCGGGCGATTCTACCTGGTCGAGATGCTGTACCAGGTTCTCTTTCTTGGAGAGAACCTCGCCTGACTCCCGCCACAGCGGTTTTGCCTCTATCCGCAAAATTTGTTCCTCCTTTCCCTTGTCGGATAAGGCGAGGAATCCTCTCCTCACGAGATCTTCGCGCGCTCTTTTATTTACTTTTTAAATTAAATTATTAATTCCGCGCCGTACCCATTTATTTTTTACTATTTTTTTCTCGTTTACGCTCTACCGTCGTTATTTATTATTTTAATTATTTAAACATGATTTAAATTCGTTCCATTTATTTACTTAAACCCTAAACCCACCTAACCTTTAAACTCCTCATGCTCACCCGACCGATTGAGCTTCCATCAAAACCTTTTTTCATTAAACGTTTCATTGTAAAATTTGTGACGTTCCATTGCTCCACCACCATGATAAGCTCCAGAGTTTAATCAGGATTCGCGAATAAAGGAGCTTGGTATAGGTGTTAGGTAGTTGTGAGAGGAACTGGTCAAGCCATTAAAATGTAGAAAAAGATATTTACTTAAAAATCAATTTGGTTAAGAATTTCCTTCGTAGATGGTCTTCTTATTTCCACTTGTGCTTACGCCAAGCCATCTGTAACACAAAATCCAGAAAAGGCACTTAGTTATATGAGTTTTGGTTCTCGCGTAAGTGCGCCTATTAGGATTAGACGAAGTGATTTGACAATGGGGTTGCAAAGTGGAGCAAATCACGTAGCTCCATTAACCGTTGTTATTCGGCGGTTTTTTAGAACGTCACCAGATAGCAGTGGTGCGGTAGGACCTGACAGCGAAAGTCCCCTCTAGGGGCAACTAGAGGCACAATGTTTGATGGTTCCGGGTGAAGCTAACCGTTTTAGGATGAGCGGGTAGGCAGATTTTTCGGTCGCGGTTGCAATGCCAGGTTTCGTGAGGTCTGTAAGGGTGGCCATCAAGGGTGAAGTCGGAACTTAAGTATGATGTCGAAAAGAGCTAATGAAGACGGATCACGACTAAAATTTTGGGAAGTGTTCGTTACAGTGACGTACGCTGCGAGACAAACTCCTCCACATCATCATCGAAAGTGATGAGGCTGTAGGACAGGCACCCAGGGAGAATGCGCATCCGCTGGCTGAGATTGAGAACAGTGAAGAGATAACAGCGAAAATTAACACCACTTTAATACAAGTATCTGAACGAGAAGAAGAGGCTGCAGAAGATAGCGGGAACCCAGACCAATAGCCTATAAGTGAGGCAACAGACCGCCAGACCAATCCAGGAGTAAAACTGGCGGCAAAGAACGGCAAAGAGCTCGAAATTCCAACAGAAGTGGGCACATTATTAGCGGAAGTAATACTGAAGGTGATGTCTCTCGAGTATTTGATGTTGAATTTCACCAAGGAGAGAGCATCGAGCACAAAGATAGCTGACTATAGGGCATCTACAACTCATGTTCGTGGACACGTTAGAGGAGTCCGCTTAGAGATGCTACTCGGCAAAGTGCTGAAGGAGAACTTGGCGAAATTAAGTAGCCTCGGAGCGAAGTCCCCCCGGAGAAGTAAGGCGAAGAGAGCTTCGAAGCCACCAAGAAAGAATCCTCTGAAGAGCCAATGCACCTGGAACCGGACGCTAGAGGGGTGGGAGAAAAGGGGACGAGGACCATAAAGAGGAGAAGCCGGCACTGTGTTGCTATGGATACGGCTTGTCCGGTTTTATAACTCGCTTCTGCCCTAATTGTTCGGGAAACAAGATCCCAGTGGTGGACAAACCCATAGGGTCGTGCGATACACGCGCGGTCAAAGAACAGCCAGTGGAGGGCTCGTCGACTCTCGGCTAAGGAGAGTCCCTGGTCAGGGGACCTCGCGTATTAAAAGCAGGGGACCTCGCGTATTAAAAGCATGCACCTGCCAGTATTCAACGGTTGATAGGCCAGGTACTCGACCCCAAGTTGCCTAATTCCTGGATGGCCGCTATAATTTGGGTGATACCATCCTCTGGTACCGCCGGGGCTGAGTCGTGTGTTTTCAGAGCATTGATTTTGTGTGCCTGTTGAAGGACATCGTGAGCCATATCTGCGCTCTTGAGAAGCTCTGTTTCTTCTTTGTAGTTCAAGACCATGATCTGAATTTGTGCTGGCAGACGGGAGCGCCATAAGGAGATTACTGTGTCTTTTGGTACACGACCTTGAAGGATCATGTTTGTAGAAATTCTAGAACTGCAAGTGACTGGTATTAACGACTATAAAGGTGGTGGCTAGCGGGTTCAGTTATGGAGTGCTCTGGGGTTGACTCGATGCTGAAAGGCCTGTCCCGATTGAAAATTGCGGAGAAGGAGATCCGTCCGTGGAGAACTGTGGACAGTTGAAATCTGTTGAATAAGCCGGGCCAGGAGGCGCTGTTGGCCAGAGGTATGACTGTGGTGGCAGTGTTTCTGTCGTGGAAGAGCGAAGGAAGTTGTAAGCTGTCGACCAAGTACTCTTGGCAAACCTTGAGAGTAGCTGGGAGAGCTACTGCAGCTGGGGTTTACCGAGGTGGAGATCGCAGATGATACTGTGATTGTGACCACTTGTGATGAGATTGTGACTAAAGAAGATGTCACGGGGTTAGTTTGGTTAATGACAGTGTGGCTTGTGAGCTGTCTTGCAGCTAGGGATGTGAAGCAATTTTCCATGTATGACATGAGTCCCTCGGATTTATGATCCATCTCTTTATCTCTGTGCTTAAAAAGGTCCTTTAAATGTTCTGGCGTTACAAGATTGCTGCTTGGAGGCGTACTGGATCCCAGTGCCGAGTTAGGTTGGTTAGAGGTAGGACCTGTGCTGTTGCCAGCAGTGTATGTAGGTGTGCCTGTCCCTGTAACCGACGCAAGGGTTTCCGTCCGGACACCCTCATTGGATGCAGGAGTGAAGTTACCTTCTTGTTGATTGCCCGTATTGGATTTGTTGATGGGGGATTGAAGAATTATGTCTGTGGCTAGAAGCGCTCTTCTTGTACTGCGGGTAGTGTGAGAAGATAGGTTAGGGTATTGTTTGAGTGAACTTTGTAACGCTTTAATCTCTCGCTTGCTCATTTACGAGAGTATGCAGAAACCCATTTGACGATAATTCGTTGAGACAAACTTACAGAATCATTGAAAAGACTACAATGTATGCATGTACACGCAGGTACATTTACTTCTGCGAGCAATCTTTGTTGGTATCCTCTACTCATTCCATACCATCTGCGGGCGGCGACCCTAAAATCTGACCATGTGTTCCAGCGATTCTTTTTCACTTGGAACCACATTGCTCCTACGCCCTTCAGGAGTTCAGGTAGGGCTTGGAACACTTCCGCATCCGTCAGACTTGTCGACCTTTGGCAAGCTTCGACACGTTCTAAGAATGTTTCGATACTCTGGCCTCTTTCTCCAGAGAAAAATACATTCCACTTCCTTACAATTTGACCGACATCGACTATGGGGCAATTTCGCCTTCTTATGGAAGACTCATCGACACTGGCATAGGGGTTCTCGGTCGTCTCGTCTCTCGAGAAACCTCTTCCCTCCCCCCAGGCTCTGGTACGGTTGGCC
>JAWWEQ010051002.1:0-10713 GCA_035583055.1 Torymus tubicola | reverse complement strand
TCGATTTCGAATGTCGATGTTGATGGTTCATACTCATTTATTCTTTTTTTATTTGTACATTGTTTGTTTTGACGAAGCTGTGGTAAATTATTTTCTATATCATTGGATTGGTTTATGTCAATGCAATTCATTATTTTTTTATTAATTTCTTTTTTGCTATGAATTGATTCGTCGACATAGCCACGAGCTGCAGAAGCAGATTTCCATCCTCCATGTCTCATTATATCTGTTTCATTACCACCTCCGTCGGCAAGCAATGTGGCTGACGTTCTTCGGAAAGTGTGACCTGTATACAGTCACTGTATATGTAGGATGTCACTGTATATGTGACTGTATATGTAGGATGTTTCTCCTTTCGCACGCACAGCCTATAACATTTTTCCTCTCACACGAGTGCGTAAATCGTATACTTCTCAAACGCAATGGAAGCATGAGAAGTCGAGTTTCTCGCACGGAGTTTGAAAAATGGATTAAATTAGAGAGCTTAAAAAGATCTTATTAATACATACCATTTGGCATGGGTATTTTATATCTCAAAAATAACCGAAAAGTCCGATGGTTGAGATGGATCTTATTCTTTTACTTCTTTACGCGAGAATTTATACAGATTTCTTAACCTAATCGTGTGAAATTTGTCTTCTAGATAATATAGAATACAGTGATATTTGATGACATTTTATAATAAACACTTAATAAATAGTATTGTGTTATTAATTTGGTCGAATCCATTATTCTCGATTTAAAGAAATAGCTGAATCGATAGTAGACATTTTTGCAATAGAAAATCGTTCTCTATATTACGAGAAATGGTATTTTATTACAGAGACGACCGAGAAGTATAAGAAGCAACGAAGAACAAATTCCGGAGGACTTTTGTATTATGAATACATGCATTATCCGGAGTTTTTGGGGAGGAAGGGTCTGATTACTGCTTCTTCCGTAAAGGCTTCTAGTAATAAGTCTTGTCTGTGACACGGAATTAGCAGTTCGCCTAACCGCTAGTCCCGGTTTTCCGCGTCCACAAGCGTTTTCCCTCAGTTCCGAAAATAAAAACGTAATCGCCAAATTTATAATATAAAGGGTGCCAGGCGATTACTTATACGCGTACTCTCTCTTGAAATCTCCGGCTGAGACTATTATCTCGCGCCGGCGGGGCTCTCACGCTCGAGCCGCCACGGGACCGCGGCGATCTTTTCCTCGTGTGAGCGGCTTATACTATGAGGATGCCTTCAACGCGACGTTGACGCCGCGGCGGCAATCCTGATCATAAAAACCTCTCTCCCCGCTGGGAGAGAGGGGCACCACTACCCGTAGACTTACGCGGTTTTCCCCGTTAGGAAAACGAACTCCACGTCACTTGGCTACAATCACCACTACTCTCTTTGCGCTCACACTCTCTCTTTCACACAACCTAATCGCGATTCTCCCCGCTGAGAGAATGGTCACCACTACTGGTGTATGTTTTCGCACGTTGTTTTCGGCACTCCCGACACTCCCGATCTATTCACACACTCTTTTCTCTCACTCTCTCTCTCTCTCACACAAAAAGGCTACACGCGGCACGCAAATAAGCAAGGTTCGGCTTACCAAAATTCAAAATACCCAAGTTCACGCATGCTGGGGGTCGGCGGAGGCCACGTGGCCTCGACGCTTTCCACGTCCGGCTCGCTTCCTCTCGGCGGTTCCTGTGGCGTTCAACGCTGCCTTCTCGCAGCGGATCGTCCTCGGGATGGCTTGGGCTGGTAATTGCTAATTCCTTGTTTCTCACTCACGTTGCCGTACACGTCCTCTCGAGTTCGCGCGCAGGAGAGAACTGATGCCGGCCGGCGGGAGCGCTCTCCCTCCTTAAACGGCCCACCGGCCCGCCCTCATGCGAACGCGCCGTTGGCTCTGTTCGGCAGGCGTGCGATATTCAAACAGCGCTCGCGTGTTTGATACAACTTTTCGCTTACAATGTATACGCGGTGATAACGGAGCGTTACGATAGTTTACCGTATCGCATGTCAACTAGGTATTAATAAAATAAGTTTATTTTTTAATTTAACTATTTTCGTCGTACCATATTAAATTGAATTTTTTTAGTCCCCACAAGTATAGATTTGAGTATAACCTATAATAATACAGAACCCAATACTTCTCAGAAGAGAAATGAATAATTGGTTTGTGGTGCGATTCTTATGACTATATAGATTTTCTGTTGCCTTCGCCGATTTAAAAGAATTAAACATCATCCAAAAATTTTAAATTTTAGAAAGTGATCTTGCTCCTTTTCTAGTAAATACTTTTATATTAGTTTTATACAGTTTTATACATTTCTTTAATCGTAACTATATTTTTTAGATTTCCTTAGATTTTAAATCCACTTTTGGCATTGAAAAATCAAAAAAAAATTTAGACGTTACTAGTGAATTAGAAACGGCAATGGCCTACGATCGGAAAGCAAGTTATTGCATTGGCAAGGGTACAGAGCGATAAAGACTATAGGGACTTAAACGGAATATTACACGCCAAGGATACTCTACAAAACGATGGTAAGAACATGAGATGGCAAGGGTACAGAGCGATAAAGACTATAGGGACTTGAACGGAATATTACACGCCAAGGATACTCTACAAAACGATGGTAAGAACATGAGATACTTTTTACAAAAATTTTATTTTCCGGCATTCATTCGACATATAGAGGTAATACCTAAAGTAATTAAAGTTAATATTTAATATTTTTTTAAATAATGAATATTAATTTCTTGATAATTTAATAATTATTAATATTTTCAGAGACACGAACAATTAAAAACGTTGACAGAAGAAGTTAATGAATTTAGGAGGTTAAATAATATTCAATCAATCGAACCATTTGCTGTTTTCTGTGGTGCGTTGCACGAATTAAGTTGTACCCATGTAATAATAGGGCCATACAATTACACATTCCGAAATTCTATAGAAGCAATATCTCATCTGTACAAATCGTTTTTTGTATTAAAAATCGACTATCCATTAGCCTGTCCACACATCTGGTCCTTCATACAAAACCGTATATATTACATGGATAAGGCTCGGCGTGTATAGTAGGAGCTATTGCCATAAGCAAATTTTTAATAGAACTGAAAAAATACTAAACGCGTGTGTACCTTTTTTTTTTTTATTTCTGTCTTAATATTTGAAATATTTTAGCTTAAAAATGGATCTTGATAAAGAAGTTTTGGAATTAACACTGTCATTTTATGAAAATATCAGATTTGCAAGAAGTGATATTCAATTTTGTGATACTGTAAATTATCGCAACACTACGCGATTACCGCGTATACATTGTAAGCGAAAAAGTTGTACCAAACACGCGAGAGGTATTTGAATATCGCACGCCCGCCGAACAGAGCCAACGGCGCGTTCGCATGAGGGCGGGCCGGTGGGCCGTTTGAGGAGGGAGAGCGCTCCCGCCGACCGGCATCAGTTCTCTCCTGTGAGTGAGGCAGATCCTTGCAGAGTTGGTAAGCCAAGACTTTGTTAATTGCGCACCACGTGTAGCCTTTGTGTGAGAAAGAGAGAGAGAGAGAGTGAGAGAAAAGAGTGTGTGTGAGAGTAGATCGGGAGTGTCGGGAGTGCCGAAAACGACATGCGAAAACGTATACAAGTGGTGATCATTCTCCCAGCGGGGAGAATCGCGATTAGGTTGAGTGAAAGAGAGAGAGTGAGCGCATGTGTAGTAATGATCGTAACCGCGCGATGACCTGGTGATCGTTCTCCCAGCGGGGAGAACTGTGTAGAGTTACGGGTAGTGGTGCCCCTCTCTCCCAGCGGGGAGAGAGGTTTTTATGATCAGGATTGCATCCGCGGCGTAAACGCCGCGTTGAAGGCATCCTCATAGTATAAGCCGATCGCACGAGGAAAAGATAGCCGCGGTCCCGTGGCGGCTCGTGCGCGAGAGCCCCGCCGACGCGAGATAATAGTCTCAGCCGGAGATTTTTAACAGAGAGTAGCACGCGTATAGGTACACTGTGGCCAGTAAACAAATATATATAGTAATTAAAACTCGTGTTAATGTGGCGATTAATCGCCACAACCTGGTTACACTGTATAGGTAATCGCCTGGCGCCCTTTATATTATAAATTTGGCGATTACGTTTTTATTTCGAAACTAAGGGAAACGCTTATTGTTACGCGAACTGCAAATTCCGTGTCACAATTTATAATTGAAAAAATTCGAGCATTTGAGAAAGATATATATAATCCATTTTTAATAAATAAATTGAATGAAAATTTGTATAATGTGGTTTCTAATGTAGTATCACAAGAAATAAAAAAAACTTTAAATAAATATCAGGATATTATTGTTTATTTATGTACAATTTTTCACAATCCTTGAGTGTCTCCAAAAAACGGATGTTGATGGCGTGCATGATTTGAAGCGATAAATGATCGCCTATACAAAATTCCAAAAATTTCGATTCCATAGGACTGTTACTATCATTGGAATTAGGATAATTAGTTTCCTGCAAAAATAACAAAATGCCGATTGTCCAAAACAATTTCTTCAAAAAATCGTGTTTTTGGCATTTTTTCGGTTAAAAAATATAAATGAAATTGAAATTTTTACGTAATGGTAGTTCTGGCGATAGCTATACGAATAACAAAGACGTACTAAAAATTTGTATATGATGGGTAGAATACTTTTTGAGAAACGCTGCACACCAACCGATAAAAAGTGGTTTTGAGAAAAACGCGTTACGCCATAGCGTGCTCCAAACTAAAATCGACAAATCGGATACTAGCAATGATCAAATCGTTTTGAAATTTCTACGCGGCATTTTTTATATGTTTTCCTTTCAAAATCCATAACAAAATTTTTTTTGAAAGTGGTAAAGTGTTATGAACCTGTTACATTACGACCCGTGTTTATAGTTCTCGGTGACTAAAAGCATCAAGGCCACCAAGAACGCATTCTTTTCTACGCTTTATCAGCGTAACCCAACACCCTTTTTCCTTATATCCGACATAGACAAACTGACAGTACAGCTGTTCTTGGAACCTGACCCAAAGATGACGATCCCCCGTGGCATCTTTGGTAGGGAGAGAGCCGAGAGGCTGGTAAAAGAGACGGCGTAGCTTTTGATTCGGCTCTGTGAGGCCTCCATGCCAAGGAAACGGACGAATCGCGGAAGGGGACCGATGTTCTGGTGGACCGAGGAGATCGCGGGCCTATGGGCTGAGTGCCTGCGACTCCGACGAAGGGCTCAGCGCGCCGGGGATAGAGGCGAAAACAGAGGCGCGCGATCAATGATAGCAAAAAGAAATGCTAGACAAAGCTGATCAATGAGGTGGACTCAGACATCTGGGGAGCGGGTTACAAGATCGTTACCCGAAACCTGGGACGAATGGGTCGCCCATGATCAGAGACGAGGAGACAACGGACAAAATCGTCAACGGACTCTTCCCGACGGACGTAAGAAAACGTGTGGAGGGAGAAGAAAGTCGATGCTGATGGAATGCCCAAACTCACCCGAGGAGAGATCAGCACGGCTAGTGCTCAACTCGCAGCGGGAAAGGCACCAGGCTCGGACGGCATTCCGGCAGAGATTCTCGGAATCGTTGCGAAACGACGTCCGGGAATACTCCTGGATATGTACAAAACATGCTTGTTAGATGGTGTGTTCAGCAAAGAGTGGAAGACGACCAGGTTGATCCTCATAGATAAAGGAAAAGGTGGGGATCTGGATTCGCCGTCAACCTACAAACCGTTGAGTTTGCTCAATTCACTGGGCAAGCACTTCGAAATGCTGCTCAGACCGTGGACGATAGGAGCTATACGAGAGGTTGTTGACTCCTTCGACAGAGCACAGACGAGACCCCACAAGGACAAGTCAATAGTGCTCCTGTCTGTACTCGACGAACGAAATGCCTTCAACTTGCTGCGGTGGGTGGACATCGTGGATGCATGGACACCGCATTCCCAGGCTGTTTTGGGTCTAAACATTTTTTAAATAATGTTTTACTGTTCATAGCCTATCTGGTGCCTCGAACCTTCTACATTGAACTTGCATCCCCAGGTTATTTGGGCTTTAAACATTTATTAAATAAGGTTTTACTGTTACAACCTGCTTACGTTGCTCGCACTTTTTACTTGGACACTGAATCCCCAGGTTGTTTGGAGTTTAAACATTTATTAAATAACAGTGTACTGTTTCTAGCCCGTCTGCGTTCCTCGCACGTTTTACGTAGACATCGCATTCCCAGCTTATTTAGGGCTTAAATATTTTTTAAATAATGTTTTACGTGGACACTGAATCCCCAGGTTGTTTGAAGTTTAAACATTTATTAAATAACAGTGTACTGTTTCTAGCCCATCTGCGTGCCTCGCGCGTTTTACGTAGACATCGAATCCCCAGGCTTTTCGGGGTTTAAACGTTTTTTAAATAATATTTTACTGTTCATAGCCCATCTACGTGCCTCGTACTTTTTACGTGGACACTGAATCCCCAGATTGTTTGGAGTTTAAACATTTATTAAATAACACTTTACTGTTTCTAGCCCGTCTGCGTACCCCGCACGTTTTAGGTAGACATTGCATTCCCAGCTTGATTGGAGCTTAAACATTTTTTAAATAATGATTTACTGTTCATAACACGTCTGCGTCCCTCGCACGTTTGACGTAGACATCGAATCCCCAGGGTTTTTGGGGTTTAAACATTTTTTAAATAATGTTTTACTGTTCATAGCCCGTCTACGTGCCTCGCACATTTTACGTGGACATTGAATCCCCAGGCTATTTGAAGTTCAAAACTTATTATATTATGTTTTACGGTTTATAATCCGTCTGCGTGCCTCGAACTTTATTCGTAGACAACGCATCCCGAGGCTGTTTGGGGTTGGTTCAAACATTTTTTAAATAACTAGGATGATTGGCGCGCTACCCGCGCTTCTACTATTCCTGTATTAGCTTTGAAATTGTTTTAATTTGATTATTTATCACAACGCTTTTTATAATAATGATTCTTATTTTATTAGACCGGAAATTGAAAAGGGTCATTAAACATATATAAACTTATTTTTTACTCATCACATGAAGAAAGCGATGCTTAATTAAGACATGATACAGTGAACCAATAATTATAGTATATTACGATACGTGTGACCTAGGTGCCACTTTATTACTCGCTACGCTCGGACGCTAACTACGCGCCGTGTAATAAAGTGGCACCTAGGTCACGAGTATCGTATACTATTTTACAGCTCGTGTGACATAAATCCGCCAATATAATGGACAGATAATAATTGGAAATTGTGGTGAGACGGGCGGGCGGGATGGGGAGGGGGGGATAAGCCCTCCGCCGCCCTTAAAAAAATAAATAAAAAATCATTTAAAGAATTTGAATTAACGCGCCATGCCGTGTAGATCGAGACAGCTTAAACGTCTAAATATTAGCCAATCAGCGTCGTGGTTTCGCGGTAAAAACGCGACAGAGCAGTGAGAGCGAAATGTCCACGAGCGCGGATCGAGAGCCTTGCGCATTATCCTTTAAAATGTGTTAGAACGTGTTTAGTGATCTAGTAAGCTAGTAAGAGTAATCTATGAAGTGATTTATCAAGTGTTCTCTATAAAGTGAATTAAAAAAACTGATTTGCAAAGTGAATTTGGCCTTTTTTGTCTTAGTTTTTTAAGTTTTTCGTTATTGATTTTTAAGCTTTTGTTTATTAATTTTTAAATTGTTGTTTATTAATTTTCTTTATCGCGGTAACATGGAAGCATAAGACAGTTCAAATGTTGATGATTGTGACTATGTCCCTGAAGCTATTAGAAATGCTGCACAGGATGTTTGTCTTAATATGTTGCCAGAGAAATCAAGGCAATTATATACAGCAGCATATAATGCTTTTAAGAAGTGTCGAAGGGACAGGGGTACAAGTTCTTTTTGTGAAGATGTACTTCTTGCTACTTCGTTAAGCAATAAAAAAAATATCCACCAGCTAGTTTGTGGCCTATTTATTTTATGCTGAAAATGACAATTAATGCCTACAACCAGATCAACATTGGGGAATACAAAAGACTACTAGCTTATTTAAAAAAATTGAACAAAGCATACTTTAAAAAGAAGTCAGAAGTGTTTACAAAGGATAATATGTATAAGTTCCTGAATGAAGCATCCGATGAAGCATATCTGTGTAAGAAGGTAAATATAACTTGTTCGTACCCTTTTTATCTTAAAAATTAATCATATTGGTGCATTATTTTGTTTCTGTTGGAAGTACATGCAGCTGAGACCGATGCCCTGTTCTACAGACAGATTTTTCTTGCGGTACATGAATGGCAAGTGTGCTGCACAACCTGTGGGTATAAATAAGTTTGCAACGATGCCAAAAGATATTGCAACTTATTTGAAGCTGGAAAATGCCAAAAATTATACTGGGCATTCCTTTCGAAGAACATCTGCAACTTTATTGGTGGATGCTGGAGCTGATATGATCACATTGCAGAGGCATGGAGGTTGGAAATCAAGCGCCGTTGCTTATGGATATGTGGCTGAATCATTGAATAATAAGATGATAGTTTGTAACATAATTGCTAGTGGACTTGATGTAAAGAACAATACTAGCATGACGTCAACTTCCACCGCAGCGATAGTATTTGACACAGCTGCATTAAAATCTTCTACAACAAACATACAACCTAAAAAATTGATTTTGCAACCACCAGCTGGGATTGCAAATGAGAATGTGAATACAAATACACAGTCCAGAATATCATTGAAAGAAATTCATATTTCACAATTGGCTGGTGAGGTCCAGAAAAATAAAGTAAAAAGGCCTGTGTACTATCATCAAGATTTGGAATTGTATGTACTAGGAAATGAAGATGAAAAAAAAGATGCATTTTTCATAATTGTAATGTTACAATTCATCATAATAATTCTTCGTTTTAAGATAAATGTAGTGTTTTTAAACCATTTTTTTTATTTAATATTATTATTGTATAGTTTATTTGTTTTTAAAATTTCTTTAAATTTTGATATGAAATGTTATATTATGAATTTATTTATATATTTACATATTGAATATTTAATTTCAATTTAAAATTCATACATTTATTTCTCCTTCATAAAATCCCTATACCATATATAATAATTATTCTCTCTTTTATCGGAACTTAATATTATTTTTTTTATATGAAATCTTATTTTGAAGTGAAATACTAAATAAAATTAAACTTATTTCAAAAACTGAATACTTAAAAAGCGTGCGGTTGTCCACCCGATAGCAGACGAAACTAACCTATACTATCTACAAACATTATTATTATCATTTTTATTTAGTTTTCTTATTGCAACTATTTAGTTGTTTTCCTTGTTTCTCCCGTTTATTCTTACACAAAAAACCACATTTCAGAATAGTTTTAGTGAAGATTTTGCATTAAATACGTGCCTGTGACCTAAGTACAGTCAGTATCATGTCGTGTAAAAAAGTACCACCTAGGTAACGGATAAGCGTTACCTAAGTGCGGATTTAGGTCACACAGTGCTATAAATTAAAATTTAAAATTAAGAATTAATAGATTTATGATGTATAATATTATGAATAACATTTCAACACTCCTATATTAACTCTGTTATTGCTCCTATAACATATCATTTAAACATATTAAAATTCAAAATATCTATCACATATTTTTGGTAATTTAAATATTAAAAATACGATAAATACATGGTTACAAATTATTAATTTATGATAAACATACCATAAAAAACTATTACTTATCGATAATCAATTGCTTTACGTTGAATGCTTTGTGATAATGTACAGGTAATAATTATCAATAATCATAACGTAAAATTTTACAACTTTATCGAAAAATAATCCATTATTAGAATAATTAGAAAATCGTAGTAGAAAAATTAAAAAAGGCTGAGATAGCGAAGAGCGTGAAAATTAAAAAAAGGAGACGGTGGAGAGGACTCTAGCATGGGTGCAGTGTGTACTATTTATAATGAATGTATTCAATTTATTTAATGTAAAACTTTAACTACACTGCATAAACTTATTTTTGGCCCATCATATTTTCGTTTATAATACGTATATTATAAACATCAATGTCAATGATTCATCGACTATTACATAGACCATCAATCATATTATTAACAAAAGTATTATGAATACGCACACCTCTACTATTACTATTATTGTATATAACACACAAAACGTGACAACTATGTAGAAGCTGCTTAATATAGATGTATAAATATAATTTACATCAACTATTGGAGATTCTACAAAGCACTCGGATAGGTTATTAACATTTTTTCGAAATTTAAGAGAACTCCTTAAAAGAAATCAATAAAATTTCGAAAACATATTAAATTTTGATTTTAAAAATCAAACGTCGTCTTTATTAATTATTCAAACGAAAAATTATCATTTATGTAATATATAAAAAAATCGTTGAAAATTTTAAACAATTATTTTAATAATTTGAGAAAATTTTGTTTAGACAGAAATAACGTTAAAAATTATATTTTACTTTCAAACAATTACAATTATCTTTTCTTATTTCTAAGCATATAAAGTTACTTTAAAATCTAATCTAAATTCTGTAATAAAAAATCATTAAACTTCATACAAATTTGTGAAAATATATTTAATAAATATGATTGTGGATAAACAACGTATAAAAGTCTTTTACTTACTTGAATCGTTTTTAAATCATGTTAAACCATATTCTTTCTA
>JAWWEQ010051001.1:0-10716 GCA_035583055.1 Torymus tubicola | reverse complement strand
ATGTATGTAAAAAGTACTTTCAAATGAATCCCTCATATGTCGTATTTACTTCTGCATTAATATAATATGAGAAATGTATCAAAAAAGTAATGTTGGAAAACCCAATAACAAAGTATAAAGGGTACAGCATCGTCCTGTTCGATTACGTTTCTTACTCGCCAAGCATATTGGATATAATAGTACATTTCGATACGGGTGCGTGAGTCGATTATTTAGCTCATATGACTTAAGCACTAATTTCTAACAGAATTTTATTCCACGAGTACCGAAAAATCATACCTAAGTTGTGATTTTGAGATTAGAGCGATATAAAAGAACTTTTCACATATTTTCCTTTTGTATCTACTTACTTCATCTGAGTCCTGATGACTCATTATGGATGAAAGAGTGAATACGAGTTATTTCTACACTTGATTAAAAGGTTATATAAATTTAATACTTAATTTGTTACAAAACTAACTAATATACAAATACTTTAATTCTTATTAAACTAGCCGATTTGCGTTTACATTGGATAACCTTTTAAGCACAATGCGTAAAAAACAAACCGGAAGAGAAGAGTGTATATATGAAAAACTGAGTTTGCAGGGCAAACATAACTATTCACTCTGTTTCATCCGTAAAAAAGTCATTAGGACAAGATGAAGTAGTAGATTCAAAAGGAAAATATATTAAAAGTTATTTTATATAACAGAAATATGAATATCTTATTAAATTAATTTACTTTTGATAGATTAAGATTATTAATTTGATAATTAATAATTGCAAGAATAAAATAGTCCGAATAAAAGAAATCTGGTCCAAAATAGCATCATAAATATTTGAACAAAAATTAGTATCTTCGAAAAAATTAATTAGAAAAACGAAAAAATCGAAACATATTAATGCAAAATTTTTTGCAATATGTTTCTGGAAAAATCGTAAAATCATTTAAATTTATCAACTTGCATGTTCAAACTTAAAATAATGTATTCGGCCGAACGGCAATTCTTAGGCTCAGGCCGCTCGGTCGTCGCATTGTCGGGCTCGAGGTAAACACTCTCAAAAAACGCGTGACGTTGCACAGAGGGACAAAACTGTTTTTTCGTTCAAATCAATCTAGAGATCTGAATTTCCGACCGATTTTGATGATTTTTTTTTTTTTTTTTTTAAAGGTAAAGAAATTCTTTATTGATCCCTCCAGGCTGATTTTTTAATTTGATTGTTGTTCATTTTTAACAATTTTTCTTAAAATTTGAAAACTTTTTCCCGTATAATATGCTACACAAAAAGTTGCAAGCTTTTGAATTAAAAAGTCATAAAGATACGTGGGCGTCTGCATGTGTATCTGCGTGTGTGTGTGCGCGCGCGTGTGCACGTGGTTGCGTGCGTACGTATATGTATGTTAATTTGCAGTTCTAAATACACCCATTTAAGTAGTTGGCTTGGTGATGTGATCATCAACAACGAAATTTTAGTCTTTGCGTTCATGTGAAGGTGAGCTATTACGGAAATTAAAAAATCAGCTTGGAGGGATCGATAGTGAATTTCTCTAGCATTCTATTAAAAAAATTCATCAAAATTGGTCGGAAATTCAGATTTCTAGATTGATTTGAACCAAAAAAGTCAGTTTTGTCCCACTGTGCGTCGAGCGCGCTTGGCCGCCGAGCATACGCACGTTCGGTCGTCTTCTCGTCCGCTTTCATGTTCATCTTTGGTATTTAGGTGACATTTCCTAATACGCGTTTTTAAGAAACTATGATAAACGCTTGTAATACCCTATATAAGTTCTTATACACGTGTCCTGATAAAACCTCGTACGAGAACTCATATGAGAATCCATGGACGGAGAAAAATCATAGAGGAAATTTTAAAATTTATATAGGAACAATTAGTATTTTCTATAGTACCGCTGGGGCATACCTGCAATATAGTAAATTTTATAATTTCAGTTACGAATTTTTAATATTTTAGAAAATAAACTGGAAATAATTAATTTAAAAAAATATTTTTTGTGATCTACCTTACTGACTCTAATTGAAACATACACATTAAGCTAAATTAAATAAGAAACAATATATTTTTTTTTAAACAAGAGGTGCAATCGAACCGCCGCCCGCTGATCCGGAAGCCGCACTCTTACCGCTCGACTCGTCTACATGTTACAACTTACCCCGTCCTATAACAATAACATTGCACTAAATATGCTATTGACGATGTTTGTTTCAGAAATGATTCACTGCATGGGTTTTCGTATAAAAAAAGTAGGTGTGAAAACCTATAATTCATAACATCCTAGTTAGTTTTTAAGAGAAGAAAATGATAAATACATCTTTTGTCAGGTTATGTCGGCTGACATGTGACCCAGTAAGAAAAATTGCTATTCAAAATAGTAAAATTTAAAAATAAGTGAGGAAATTTTATTAAAAATGTAGGAAAGTTTATTTAAAAAGTAGGAAATTTCGGCGTATTTTGAGTATGTCCCAGCCCTACTATAGTAATTTTTCCTATATAAATTTTAAAACGTACTCTACGATTTTTCTCCGTGTGTAAAGAATTTTCTGGGAAAAATTATCGTGAAATTCATGGCAGAGACCGACCGAAGTCTGGAAATTTTTACCCTTATCACGGTAATTTTTACCTCTAAATACAGAAAAAAATTATAGAAAAGGTTAGTAAAAATTACCGTAACGGTAAAAATTTCCAGAGACTTTGGTTGGTTCACGGTAGTTTTTCCCGGAAAATTCTATCAATATATAAAAATTCATATGAAAATCATATGAGTCTTATATATAATATATGAAAATTAATGTAAATTTCGTAAGAATAATAATTTTTTCAGTACGAAACTGACGCGACTAAAACCTAGTCTGATAGTCCTTGAAAAGCATCTTACTATATTAGTCCAAACATAATAGGTCATTGATGCCCGAATTTCCTACCTAGATAAAAAAATACCAGCGTATAGAATAGTATATTATGCAAATAGTACGTAACTAGAGCGCAAACTACTCGCTGCGCTCGGGCGACAAACTCGATTCGTGCGTGAATCACTTTGTGCATGTGTTGCGTATACTATTTTTTGACAGAAGTGCGCAAAACACTGCAAATTTATTAAAATACAAACTAACATAAAAAAAGAAATGTAATAAGAGACAGGAGTCGATTTCTAAAAATGACTTTCGAAAAATGACGAGTAAATCCACATAAATGAGGTAAAAAAGAAACATATAAATATATAAATAAACTTAGTAAAGTTGATTAACAAAACTATTACAATAAATATCCGAAAACTTAATTATTTATTAAAAAATAAATTATTACAATCAATATAAAAAGTAAATAAATCATACAGAATTTATAATGGTTGTTTCCATATAATTTTTTTATAATTTAATTGAAACAAATTTAACTGAACAATTATTCAGATTGAAAGAAGAATTCTTATTTTGCAATGGGAAATTGAGACGTTAGCATGGTTTTATTCATACTCGTAGCATCGTTTGTTATGATTAGGTTTAGCCCGAGCTCCCACAATTCCATAAAATACATATTGATTTGTTTACTTATTTTGAGATATTTTTAAGCAAAGGGTTCGAAGCGTGCTCAAAGAAAGTGTTTTGTATAGTTTGTTATGTTTGCTTACCGTGTGCAAAGCAATATGTTTATATATATTTAGACGGTGCGCACTAGTCTGTAAATCTATTGCTTTGCGCACACTGTGTTAAAAAATTAATTTTAAAAATGATTTTCTTTCTTTTTAAACTCGATTTTGAAAATTAATTAAATCTTAATAAAAAAAATTGCCAATATTGTAAAATACTGTTTTTCATAAGTAAGTAAAATCGAAAATAAAATGAAAAGAAAACAGTTAGTTTTAAAAAGATCTGTCAAAATACTTTTTGAAAAAATTATAAACATTGATTATCGAGATATCAGGATTAAAAAAAAAAAATGGTCTCCTAAGTTCTCTATATCTTCTCGGGGATGG
Source organism: Torymus tubicola (assembly GCA_035583055.1). Classification (NCBI taxonomy): domain Eukaryota; kingdom Metazoa; phylum Arthropoda; class Insecta; order Hymenoptera; family Torymidae; genus Torymus; species Torymus tubicola. Next base: position 6,746 of record JAWWEQ010051001.1, on the reverse strand, counting down.
TACTACAGCAAAGATGAAAGACTTGTTTTCTTTTTGAAGAGTTGTGCTATCGTGTTATTGAAAAATAGTATCGATTTTTTTTTATTTTAAGAGTCAAAACATGAATTTGAAAATATTGTACGTATTTTAGACATATTTTTCCTTTATTTTTCTTAATAATTTTATAAATTTTTATTTCATGGAAATCACAATTACGGGATTTGATTCTTGGTATTTTTTTCATTATATATTTATTATAATATATATGGCAAAGTCTATCCAATCGGGGTCAAAAAATAGATTTTTTTGAAACTCACAGGAAATATTCTGCTACTCATTTCGGATATTCCTGAATTTTTTTATATTTTTTCGTTTCATCGTTTCGGAGATATGAGGTGAAAAACATAATTTTGATGATTTTTTAGATTTTTGACCGATTTTCATCAATTTATAACTCCTCAGGGAAATATTTTTTGCTATAGACACAAAAATAGTTCTTTTGTAGATTTCTTTTCAACTTTGCAATAGAAATACTTTTAACGCTGTATGTATATGCTTTCACTTATATGCAAATGAAACATATAATTTAAAAAAATTAAAAGTCCGATTTGGATTTTCTCTACCAAAAAATTCATAGAGATACCTTTTTATTGTCCAAAACGATCCATATGAATCCTGGAATAATTAACGATCATTTTTAGATCTAAATAAAAATCATTCGTGATAATTTAAAAAAAAAGTCGTACCCAAATCTGAAGACAATATAATGAAATTCTACGAAAAATTTAAGAAAAAAGGGTGCATGTAAGATATTTCGAAATATTGCTTCGTTTTTGAGCTAAAAAGTCCATTAATATTGATAAAATTTCAGAAGAATTTCACGTTTAAATTCAGAATTTTGATTAATTTTTATCTCAAATAATGAAGAATAATTTCGAAATATTTTATATACACTTTCTTTTTGTAATTTTTCGTAATATTTAACTATATTTTTTTCAGACCTCTGTACGACTTTTTTAAGAAAATGATAACACGAATGAATTTTTTTAGATCCACAAACGATCGTTAATCATTCCAGGATTTAAACGGATCGTTTTTGATAATAGAAAGGTATCTCCATGATTTTTTTAGTACAGAAAGTACGGATCGGACTTTTAATTTTTTTAATTTATATACTTTATTTGCATATACGTAAGTGAAAGCATATGTTCTGTCGATATTCCGTCGAATCTCGTCCAGAAATTCGAAAATCCGACGCGGTACCTTAAGATCGCACACGGCCTTCAACTGATTAGCGTAGGTAGTCCATCGCGAATTCAATTCTTGCGGGACTGATTCGTCCCATTCCACTCGGCATCTCTAGTATTCTTGTAGAATGACCTTAGCTGCTAATATGACAGATCCGAGAAGTCCCAACGGGACGAAGATTTGTGCTATTCTAAACAAAATTGTCCGCTTCGTAACTCGGTTGTTTACTTCGATCTGTTCGACCGTATGAATAAATTCGGCCCGACGGGAACCCCAAATGACCCTGAGAGTTTTCGAAATCGGGTCTCCTTTCACTGTGCAGTCCAAGTTAAAATCTTCTCGTCGATGTTATCAAGAGCGTGTCTATGATTCGATGCCCATTAGTGTCGGCACCGGTTAATAGATCATTCACATGTAAGTCACGTATAAGTACACGCGCGGCGAGCGGGAAGTCTGAAACTTCGCCGTCTGCGAATTTTTGTATTGTCTGAATAGCAACATACCCGGGCGCAGATACTCCAAATGTCGCGGCGTTTAGTTTGAATACTTGTATGACGTCTTCGAATAACCAGTATATCCGTCAATATCGGCGGTCGGCAGGATGTACTAACACTTACCTATACATTTTAGTAACTTCTGCGAACAGGCCGTAAACATAACCGCGAAATTGCAGCAGGTTTTAAGAAGCGGGTCTTGCAACTTGCGTCCGACCCAAAGAGTTCGCTCTGGTGGAATGGTAGACGTTCAATGTATGGCCCGTGCGCGTCACGAATAACGTTTTCACGATAGTGAGATTCACAAGCATTTTTGCCCGATGTTTTGTCGAACGTATTGCCCACGTTTTTTATGTGCCAAAATCGCTCGAGGTAAGGCCAAATCTGTTAAATTGCAAATCCTAATTTTAATCAAAATCTCTCGACCTTTTGACGGCTATTTTGAATTTCAAAAGTCTGATAGCAAGATCATGACCAGCGACATCTCGAACCACTGTAATTAATTTTGAAAAACTGATAATAAAATCATGATCAGCAGCTTCAAAAACCCCCGTACATTAATTTTGCACAATATAAGCTTTCGGATTTCGAATAGCCATATTAATACCACCATTTTGTATTTCGAAAATCCAAAAACAAAATTTTGATCATGGACTTTAAGAACTCATGTATAATTAATTAATTCTAAGTAAAATATAAGATTTTGCTTAGAATTATATGCATGTAAGAAAAATTTTTGAGTTAATCTACAACAGGTCTGTATGATAATTTTTTTGAATATTGTAATATTTTTAACTTTTTATTTAGTAAAGCATTTGTTATTTTTTTTAAATGATGGTGATTATGATATTCTTCAATCGATCTATTCCAAGGCGATTTACATGGCGTGAGGGTGGCTGAGGGGGAAGGGTGGGTAAACACAAAAATCATTTACAACTATTATATACATATATGCGATATATGTATGTGGGCGCGCGTGTGGGTGTATGTGTCATTAATCCTCATACTTGTTAATACACACGATATAAGGGTGAAAATACTGTACAGCAGGTGCCGGGCTTTGGTGGAGATGATGCTGCCCTAAGAGGGAAATTCAAATAAATAATCGTGAGAGGATTAACTTTTGCAGAAGATATCTGAATTTTGGGCTCTTTTGTCACAGATTTACAAATTTAGTTAGTGGGGTACCTTAAATAAAGTGTAAGAATAGGACATAAGAAAAGAAGACGAACAAAGTAGGGCTAGGTATAGGTATTCACACGTCACGTGCGTGTATTTGGGTATGTGGATCTAAACACTAAAGTGTATTTCTGAGATATGACCGTCAAATGTTATTATTTTACATCGTGGCTGATTAAAATTTTATTCAATTTGCTAAACATTATTTTAGCGTTTGATGTTTCATTCAAACATTAATATTCGTTTTGCGTCTGATTTGAAAATATTCTATATTTTTGTAGATTCATGTATCGTGAATATCATGATCTTCAGTTTACAGAAGGATGGCTTTACAGCTTTCTACGCTATTTCACCAAACACTTGATCAAAGACAAGTAGATAAGAGTCAATTTTTTTAATTTTACAGATGATATATTTTTTTTTTCATTAAAGGACATTATGTTTTACTCATTCAAAAACTATTGGATCTCGCAGAAAAAATTCCTATTCCGTACATATGGTGACGTATAATTTTAATTACATTACTCAATAGAAATAATATTTTGAAAAGATTTGCATGTTCTTACTATTTTCATTGTAGTAACTAAACCTTATATTTGCAAATTCATAGAACATCATTTATAAGACTCTATCTTCTTTTTTATTTTCGATTTTTTTAATTGGATTACCTAATCTTTCATTCATCCATAATAGTACTTGACTCAATTTTCGGATAACTGAAACGTACGAAAACCAAGGGATCTAACGCACTATTTTTAACTCGCTCGATTTTAAAATTTTACCATACTAAAGGTGTGGATCTCAAATAACCCTAATTTTTGTTGCTTTTTAAAAGGTTTTTAAGTAATTGGAACTAGCATACTAATTTTTTCATAGAAAATAAACAATGACAACCAATGTATCCCACAAAAATGTGTGTATATTAATAGGTTTTGGTACATATAAATTTTAAAAGTCTGAACAATAATAAAAAATTTTTTTTTAACTTTAAATTATTCTGATTTATACAAATTTAAAAATTTGTAAATTGCTTTAATAAAATTTAGGATACAACAAATTTTTTTTATTTATTTTAAATTTTTTTATGTAACAACAATAACTGATGATTTATATGTATAAGTACACTACACTTGTATAGTTCACGTAATTAATTATATGAATGTTTTTCAGATTCCATGTCAACTGAAGGATTCGATTCAATATGATGATATTTGAAGTGTAACACGATGTCATTAGTAATATAAAAAATTGTATTTTTTGAAAACCGTGTAAAAGAAAAATGTTCTGATTACTGAAGACAATATGAAACTTATAAGAACTATTTGCAAAGTTAATCTTTTTGTTAATGCGAGCAGAAAAGGAATTGTAAAGAGAGAACCATGATTAATATAAAATTTTTTTATTACAGAAAAAGTTGTATGAATCATATTAATGAAAATTATAGTTTCAATAAAATCAATCAAAATTTGCTGAATGTGGTATCATTATTTTAACAACTGCGCATTATTTTACATCACTGACTATGATAACACATTGGAATATAGTTTTCATTGCAAATTTACATTTATAATTAATGGGGAGTACTGTAATGTAACAGATCAAAAAAAAAAATTGAATTAATATCCCACATTCGGTTTAGGCGATTTTGTCGTTTTTAATTAGTATTAATGCTCAAAGCAGAGGTTTTAACAACGCATGTTTCTGTGAGCGCTGGTGTTTCGAAACAGGTATTTGGAATAGGTATTCGGAAAAGCTATTTTGAATTTATAAGCGTGTCTGCAGTTCAACGAAGACGTCCCCGTTACTCTGTAAATCAACTGTCGGATAACGTTCTTGACTATTCAACGTTTTGGTTCCGGTTCGAATCTTCTATACGGTAATTTTTTTTTTTAATAGGGCCTTCAAAAATGAAAAAAATTTAATGTTTTTCTTTCTATTTAAAAACAAAGATATGTATGCATTTTAAATAATTATAAGGCGGCCTTACACAAATACATCATCGAAAAATGTATTATCTATAAAAATCTATAATCTAATTTTTTATTTTATTTGTAAGAGAAACATTTTTATAGAAAGAAGAAAAAATAAGTAGCTAATAGATGAAATTTGTTTAAACAATTAATTCTCATATGTTCAGCATATTTAGTCATAGTTGACTAAATTACAATGAGATTACAATTTTTGCATTAAATATTCATCAATTTATTGCTGATAAAAATTGCATCACAATCTGAAGAAGTATATTTTGTTTACTACAGTTAAACACAAAAAACGAATGAAATTTAAACAATATTCATGTATTAGTTGGCAAATAAGAATAGTTGCTTACTTTTTCATCTTTGTATAAAAATATTTCTCTTACAAATAAAATAAAAAATTAGATTTTTCGATGATGTCTTTGTGGAAGACCTTAAGATTATTTTAAAAAAGAATACATAACTTTGTTTTTTAAATAGAAAGAAAAACATTAAATTTTTTTCATTTCTAAAGGCCCTATTAAAAAAAAAAAAAAAAAAAACAAATAACCGTATAGAAGATTCGCACCCGAACCAAAAAGTTGAATAGTCAAGAACGTTATCCACAGAACCAACGCTACTTACACGTACTTAGAGCATAGAAGTAATATATAAATTGTTCCCCACTTGGATTTAGAGATAGGAGTTTAACGTGATTTGGTTTGATATAGGTTTCTATTATTTTTTTCTTTTTTTGTAATGACTAATATCGGTGACTCACCCATTTGTAATGCATATTTTTCCATATTACATATTGAATTACCATTGCAGCCGATATGGATCGTAAGTAACCGACCATGTATTGGCTCAGTCAGCTGTTCACGGCTGGTTGCATACTACACTCGGGGTGTCTCAATCTCCCTGCAGGCTCTGCGCTTCTATTAGCGTCTAACTTCCTTCCTGAAATTACCTTTAAGTTCTATCACAACTGTGCTAGTCAAAGTGACAAACATATCCTCCGTACAATTCGACGTTACCATGTCTACCATAGCAGTACTCTTCACTTTTTATGTATCATTTTATTGTTCAATAATTGATCGCCAATCTCACAGGCAGTGAATTTATATTTTGAAAAGGGTGAATAATTGGCTGAAAATTTTTTTACTAGGTTGAAAGTTTTCATCCAAATCTTGACGACAATTGCTGAAATATCATAATATAATGTTAAGAGCGGAAAACCCCGATTTCCCATAAGAGCCCGTGTTAAAACACGAAAACTTCAAATATATATTTCTCGCTTCAGAAGTAGTAAATCTTTCCCAAATTTGAACTGTACCATTTTTATATACTAATCTATAATTGTGTTAAGTTTTATCTCACTATTAACGTTAATCGTCAAATCGATAGAACTACCTTAAGGAAATATTCCAATACAAACTTGTAAAAAAGTTAATTTTCATCACTTTTTTTAAAACTACTGCTTTTAATTAAAGAAATTCTTTTAGTGGTATCGTCTCTTCTGTATATCTGGAACAAAAAAACCAAAATAGATTCTGGATTCGTGTCACTATCATTATCGCATGAACCTCAGTTTGTAAAATGAATAAAATTGCGGCTTTCTTACAGAAGTGAAAACACGAGTTTTTATCTATTAATAATGCTAATGTATGTTTAATATTGTCTTACAATTTGAAGTCGATCTATAAAGTCGTTTTTGAGTAACCATTTAGCGAATACTTGGGTAAGACAAATAAGAATATTTATTTATTTTATAACGAGCTACTAGCCAGGCGGACCTGGGTAGTAGGGTTACACTGAAAAGACTATGACAAATATAAGTGTTGTAGATTTCTACTATTTTATGAACACATATGTATGTTTCGACATGGAT
>JAWWEQ010051000.1:0-10717 GCA_035583055.1 Torymus tubicola | reverse complement strand
TTTCGTGAAAGGGTGAGTTTGTCCCACGATTACTCAACATTATAGTAATTTTTAAGCGGAATATTTTTTCCGTGTACGTTTTATTTTTATATGAAAATTGCGTATTGACGTATATATAACTAAAAATCATCAAAAAACTTTTATTAAAAATAATATAAAAACTGTGAATATCAGCGCGCGCAGTGCGCGTGTCGAATTATAGGGTTTGAAAAAATAAATACCAAAAATGTTTGAAATATTTCCATTAACTTAAAACAGGATAAAAAAAATTAGCGTATGAGATAATGCTTTTTATAGCCGGTTTTCCCGATAACAATTTTTTATTTGAAAGCGATTTATCCTATGTTTGTCACAGCTTTTCAATCTATTTCGCGAATGCGAAAGTTGAAAAATTAAAAGAAGAATGAGAAAGATGTGCGAAATCGAGCCTTCAAAATCGTATAGTCTGTACCGAAGAGAACACAACTACACACCTCGCTACGCAGGTCTCCTCGCCGTAGTCTTATCCTTCTGGCACGCGCGAGGGGAAGAAAAGCAATGCGAGACGCGAAGGAATAGTTGAGAGAAGAGGGGGCAGGGGAGAGGAGGGGGCAGAAAGAGTGCAGAGAAAGTGAGAGGGCGAATCCGGTTTGTTTTCCGGTCACATATTTGTAAAGTACCCGGGGCCCTCTCTATTCATTCCTGTCTGTCCAGCACTGTGTTGCTGCGCTGCCGTCGCCGGCGACGCGTATTACCGCTTTCCCTCTCCCTCTTCTCGTTTCTGTGTTTTTCCGCGAGCGCGTCCCACGATGAACGCGCACCGCGAAGCATTGCGCGTCGCATAAATTCCGGCCACGCCGTCTATAGAAAAAAGAAAAGTGCCAGAGAAGGCGACGGAGACCGAGGGCGCACGGCCGTACTTTGTTTAGTCGAATCAACGAGATGTATGATAATAAGAGGAATTTTATTTGTCCATTTAGTAGTTTAAGGTTTCTCTTTCTTCTTCCACCCTTTTCCGTCTACTCTCCACCCCCCCCCCCTCTCTCTCACCCTTCCACCCGTTCTTTTTTGTTTTGCGGAATTTACACGGCTACTCTGCCCCCTGCTTGCTTGCCTTCACGTTCTCACTTTATTTGTCTTTCTTTTCAGTTCATTTAAAGAACAGTGATTGTATTTTTATTTACTAGAATTTTATTAAAACTAATTTATTTATGACCAAAATCTTTTTATAAATATACACATTAATTATAAAATAGTAATTAATTTATTATTACCACCAGTAAATATAAAAATCGATGATTCTAAACCCCTTGCGAAAGTTGTAATATTGAATCCTGAGCTCAAAAAAATAAAGTTCTCGACATATTTAGGCTTATTTTAAAAAACAGCTTTAAAAAGGCCTCTTTTTACAACGGTGGCAATTTAACATAGGGCAGTCTTAATTATCATTTGAATATCAAAAATAATAGAAAATACCCTTTAATTTTTGTTAAGAATTACAAAATGTTGATTTCTTCTAAAGCTATAAAAGTTTAAAATTAAGCATCAACAGTGCACTACAATATGCAGAAAATCAAACAATCAATTTTAGTGTAGTTCTGGACCTGAAGTAAGTGTACTCTTCTGGTTAGTTTTTTAGGTTCCTAAAGATTTAGATCCACATTTCTGCAAATTCAAAAGTTATTTCACACTGAAAATTATTATTTATTTTTTTATTTAAATTTTTGGTTAAAATCCAACTTTTGTCATTTTTTTACTCAAAATCTTGAAACTTTTTGTATAGAATAATGATTGGACTACAATTGGTATTTTACTTGGGATGTATAAAGAATAATATTTACAAGTTACTGTTGTTATTTATAAATCTGATTACATTGGAATAATTTTCATATGTATTAAGAATTTTATTGATATTTCCATCGTTGAAATTGAATTTTCGTCATTTGTTTCTTGTATTTTGAATATTCTATAGCCATATATTATAAAGAAAAAATAGTTAATAACAATAAATAAAAAAAGGAGGACCAGAAACTTGAAAAGTTTCTAAAATGTAACACTTCCAGGATTCTCAGTAATGGGCGTATTTTATTATTTCATATTTTCATTTCTTATTGTTAGTATAGCACTATTTATGAACTAACATAACTGTACTATAGTTAAAAAAATCATTAATAACGATATTTACATATGAACTTTATGTTTATGATTTACACCTGCTTTTTTAGGAAATAAATTGACAGACATAAAATATATTGCTTCCTCCTAGAGGAAGCTTTGTGATAGTAAAAAAAAATTTTTTGTTTAGAAAATGTCCATATATAGATATATGTGTGTATGTATGTATGTATGTCCAACGCTGATATCTCATGATCTACTCAACCGATTATAACGATTCAGTGATCATTTTTTTAGATTTTGCTCAAACTCTTCGGGTCAATATTCTATTTTTGTAAATTAATTTTTTTTACAGCCATTTCACAATGTTCAAAATTTTTATTTTCGATTTTTTAAATATTTAGACCAAATATTGTTTATATATTATAAATTCAATTTAAATTAAAAACAAATAACAATTACAATATAAAAAAAAAATAAGAAGACGATAGCTATATTTCGTCGTAAGTTATTGATGAAAACGTAATATTTTGTAAATAGGTTATATTTCGAAATTAAAAAAAGATATTAACATAAATATTGTTTTGGTTATAAAGGATATTGAGTACTATAACTTACTAAATTATTTAGTTTTTTTTATTCATTATTTTTGGAGAAAAAAATAATTTATAAAAAAACGTGATTGTTTTGTCGTTGCATAACTCTTAATCACTTTGAAATTCTTTACAGAGGTATATTTTGTATACGAATCGAGACAGTTCTTTGGGCAAAAGGATTGATCCATAAATTTCGAAGATACTAAAGGTTACCATTTTTTTTACTTTTTTTTTAATCGTAATTTCTGAAGAACGACTCTATGTATCTGAATGGGATGTATAGCATTCGAAAGAGAATTAAATTACTTATATTTTCTAAAAAAATTAAATTTAAGCAAAAAAAAATTTAATCTGAAAGATTAAGAGCTGTACAAGCTGTATTGTACCTCTAGTTGCGATAACTCTTATGTAGTAAGTTGCATATTTATAACTTTTTTCTTTACTAACTAAATACTTATTACTTTTTTATATTCAGCATTAAATTTCTCTTGTAGTAATTAAAATTTTCTTCGGATATCCAATATATTAAAGATTTTTTATTCTTCTTTATATGAGTCGCTTTCATAGTATTAGAGTAAATTTTGAATTACTATTTTCCTTTTATGTGTATGTTTCTTGTGGTTTTTGAATATTTCAATCGCAGCAGCTTATTTTATTGTATCAACTGATTTAAAATAATTATTTTTTACAGGAATTCGTTTCTGCTTAACCAGTCTTTTCCAAGTTACATTGATGTATTGAAGATGTTTAACTTGTTAATAATGCCTGTTATGTTTAACAGCTTGAGTCCGTACGTGCTGATACAGAACAATGGTAACCCTCATCTTTTCTTATAAAATTAATAGAAAATCATTCACAATATTAACTAAGAATAAATATTTATGTTTTAGGAAGTGGAAAAAGTTTTATATTCAAGAAGTGATTGTTAATGAAGATATGAGAGATTTTGCTTTCAAGGCTCATTTCTCAAGATATGAAATTTTGAACTTTTGCGTAACTTTTTTTTTTAGACTACTTAATGAATTTCCATGGGGTGAAATGCAATTTACTTGTAATTCATCCATTTATGGCCCGAAGCTCTAGATTTTTAAAATTTTTTGATTAAGTATTTTTTTTATGAAAAAACCATGTAAATTATCAAAATTAACAACAAAATAATGGTTTTTTGCATAATTTTAAAAATCTAGAGCTTCGCACCATAGATGGATGAATTACAAGTAAATTGCAATTTACCCCATGACAATCCATCAAGTAGCCTAAAAAAAAAGTTACGCCAAACTTTATTTCTAGAAAGGACTATATCTCAGGACTAAAAAGATCAAAGGACCTCTATTTTTGCCACATGGTCCAAAAATAGTTATACTAATAGTATATAATGTTCTTTATTGGTAATAATATTTTATTTTATTTTTTCAGGTAATTTTAGCCTCAGTGGCCTATACATGTACATGTAAAACCACCTTCAGAATAAATTTATTAGTATAATAAAATAAAAGTAATTTCTTAAAAATCTACTGAGTTTATTATTTTTTATTAAATAAAATAACATCATTTTATAAATATTAGAAACTGTTCAAATTTGTTTAAAAATGGTTAAATTCGTTCATAATTCTTCAAAAATGTTCAGAACTGTTCTAAACCAATTCATATTGATACTATTTTAATACAAAAGTTCAGAACCGTTCAAAACTGTTTAAAACTTTTCTAAAAAATTCTTATTCATCAAAATTATTTTAATATAAAAGTTCAAAACTGTTTAAAACCATTCATAAATGTACAAAACCGTTGAAAACCGTTTAAAACCATTCATAACAGTTCAAAACTGTTTCAAACTGTTTTAAATATATTCTTATTATTTAATACTATTTTTATACAAAAGTTCAAATATTTCAAAATTGTTCGTAAATGTTCAAAAAAGGTTTAAAACTGTTCAAAACTGTTTAAATCTGTTTAAAACGGGTTATAACTGTTAACGGGTTGTAACTGTGTCCAAAAATACGCACTTTTCAACCTATTTATGCAGTTTTGAACAGTTTTAAACAGTTTTAAATAGATTTGAACAGTTACAAATTGTTTTAAACAGTTTCGAACAAATTAAATTTCCACTAGGGATATAAAAAAAGCACATGAGTAATATACACAGAAAGATGCGCGCATAATGAAAGGATTTCCTATAGGATTTCTAAATTTTTAAATATAACACTCTAATAATTGTTTGTGTCGTTGAAAAAAATTAGATGAAATGATGAATGAAATAGAAATAAAAGAAGCGGTTCATACTATTATAAATTCAATAAAAGAAAAAATTGACAGTGAAGAAAAATATATTCAACAAATTAAAAAAAAAATAAATTAAATAAAAAATTATAATTATGTTTATATATTAATTTTGATTGAAAATAAAAAAATTTGTATATGTGAATTGTATAATTTATTAAAAATATAGATTTAAATAATTACATATTTTTTTAATTTCAATTTAATAAACGAATCGATAAATTAGTTTGAGGAAGTTAAGTGCCAACGAATTGGCAGCGGTTTTGTTTTTTTGCGGAACAAATAAGCATGTTTGAATACTGAATTTTATGTCTGTTTATGTATTATCCATAATTGTATGAAATAGTCCGTATTTATTATCCATTTTTTAACTTGCGAAATCTCATTTTTTATCACATAATCACTGAAGAACCTTAATAGATTATTTGTTAAACATTTTCGCAGCATGCAGAGATTAATAACCCCAAAATCTCGAAATTATATTTTGTTAAATTTATATGGTAATTGAAAGTATTGATTCTGGTTTTCGACGATAATCACATTATCATATAACATTACGAAAACACTAAACAATCGTATATATTATTTTAAATATACAGTAAAGTGTCAGTAGAATGATCGAACAAGATATATTATTGTTTGTAAATAAAAAGAAACGTATAAATATGTACGTGAAACATTTTTTATTTCTTCTGTGGTTGATAGGATTTGAAGAATGGAGACAAGTCAGCCAAAATAAAATCAAGTTCGCTAACCAATATAGAAAAATACAATTGATGCAATGGTGAAAAGATTGGACGAGAGAAGACCGAAGGGGGAAGGGGGTGGGTGAAAGATGTGCTTCCTTTGTAGCGGGCAAATCGAAAGTCGCACAGCCGTCGTGGCGATCTCACGTGGCGCTGCAGCGCGCTCCGGGGAAATATAATGATGTGCGTACGGCACTGGTGGCGATCGGCTACACCAATTTGCGACAACTAATTTAAATTCAAATTGCTTCGAACAAAACTAATCTAGCGGTCGAAGCGGGGCAGGCACAACCCCTTTCGCTTGCGTCTCTTTCGCTCGTTCACTCGCTACCCGCGTCCACGTCAAGTCCTCTGAAGGCCGTAACGATCCCTGCGCACTGACTTCTCGAACACGAGCTGACGCGTTGCCAGCTCTGTTACGACTACTTTACTGTTCCTCCTTTACCTCTGCCGCCTACTTCTTTCTCATTTTATTTCTTACTTTTCAAACTTTCAATCCTTTTTCAACTTCGTTCCTTCGTCATGCGGATTTCGAAAGAGTTTATTTTCGTCGATGACGATATCTTGCGATAGCCGAGCACTAATTATTTATTGCGAATTCGTTAAAAAAGACCTACTTGAATAATGTACTAATGCAATCAACAGTTTGTATATTGTTTTGCTATTATTGTACGTTTTTATTCTTAATCTCTATAGAAATGCATTTTAACAACGAAGAAATTACATATGAATCTTTTTAATCATCAAAAGAGTGTCTTTAGTATATCTGGCAATGGATCTTGGATACCAGTAAACGTGAAAACTATTTTTCGTTTTACTGATTTCATGTTGCTATGTATCTGTTATAATCTGAATACATCATTAAGCCGATCAAATAACATAGTTTTTGCTTCTATTTGCAAATATTGAAATGTAAATGAACTCTTTTTAAAAATATGTATTTACTTTTTCTCTCACCTTTGATTCCAATTTTCATTTGCTCAATATGATTTAAAAAAAAGATTAAAAAATGTTTAGCCAATTTGAATGAGAATACGTTGCACATACAATGTATAAACAATTTTAAAATTTTTCCCTTTAAAGTTATGGTTATAATATATAGTTCTAAATTCAAAAAGGAAAAAAAACAAAAATGACTCCTTTAAATTTGCAATATGGTGATATCTAAATGTTAATCGAATTATTTCATGCGTAATTTAGAAAATCAATATATTTTAATTCGAAGTAAAACTTTTTTCTTTTTGTTTGCGACTCTAAATCGTTACGATTCCGTTATAATTTCAAATTTAGACGCCTTGGAAAAAATTTCAATAGGATTTTTATAAATTGTCAAGAAAAATACATGAATAAAAGACTAATTTTTAGTTCTGTATAAATCATTAAAATTAGACAGAAGCATCCAGCTACGTCAGCGTAGATACCAAAGACCGAGATAGCGTCTAGGACGCAGGTGGTCTCCCCTAGCATTAGCTTCGTATAATGGCAATATCAACGTAATCGCATATTTTGCATACTTCGCAGATTCCCGAACGAAAAGAGCCTTCCGGATATAATGCACGGCTCTTCACTCTGTCGCCATGAACCTGAGTTTCATGTTTCGCTCCCTTTAGGCTACTTTATTTTTTTGCCTTCATTCATTCAACGTGTAGATTTTTTTAGAAATTTGAAACAATCATTACATATAGAAGTCTACAAAACGTATAATGCTTCAAATCTAAATTATTTAACCATGAAGAATTCGGCTTTTCATTATAAAAATAAGAGTTTATTTTTCCAAATATTTTCAATATAATTCAATACATTGTTATATTTTGTGTATGAGAATAAATACACTTTATTTTATTATCTCTTATAATTATCAGAAAAATTATTTGTTGTACTAAAAAATCATTTATGTTTTTTTCAGTGCTATTTTTAAACCTTCTTGTCTATTCCTTTAAACTGATTTGCAATGTTTCACCCAAGCAATGTTTTTTATTTTCCTTTTCTCTGAGAGCTGGCACGCGTGTTCCTCTTCTTTTCTTACTGCCATACATGCGCTGTAGAGCTTGAATAAGAGTTAGACGCATGTGAGGAGAGGAGAGAAAAAATCGGACCTAAGATGGTGAGTGGGATGTAGGCAAGAGAAGAAGGGAGGAAAAGGGAGAGGGAGAGCGAGGTATGCAGCTTACGCCTTAATAGATGCAAAGCAGAAGACTCTGACTTCTCATCACGAAACTTCATGGGGCAGAGGAAGGGAGACAGGAAGAAGACGAGCGGAAAGATGACATATTTCAAGATTGTGGCGCATGAAACGCAGGGATTTGGCAGACGTTATAACGAATGACGTAAAACACATCCAACGCGTGTCCACCCTCCCGCCTGTGCGATTGCGAAATTATTCTCTCTTACTTTTATTCGGAGGCATCAAGCAAAGCTATTATGCCGCAACGATGAAGATAGAAAATATATTTTTATATTATTTCGTTTACTCGGATTCTCTTTGATTTTCGCTATTATTTTTGTTAATTTTCAATAAAAAATTTTGAATTCAATATTTTCCACAAAAATAACAAATTTTTCTATACTTCAAGAAATGTTCGTTTTAGCTGAATATTAAAATTTAACAGTCCGACACGTTCATAATTAATAAGTTAAATATTTATACGAAAGTTAAATGAAGAAATTTGTACCAGTTATTAAGATTACATTATGCAAGTATATAACTAAAAACAATTACAATTATTTCAGTATCACAAATGAATTATCAATCTGTTACACAATGAAATGCAGTTAATATGATTTTAAACTTCCTTTCACATATTAAACTTGTAACTGGGTGGATTCGGAGAAAAATACGAAACAAATACGCGCTGACATCGGGACTGGAACCCGCACCGTCCGGACGACAGTCGACTGTCTACCGCGAGACTACCAACGCACTGTCAAACTCTGTGTGCTTCTATCCTAGATGAGTCATCGTGTCCGTAATACAGATACCTTCCATGCATCCGTTGTAAACTTGTTAAATTTCATTATTGATTGTCTGTACATTTAATGTATGTTACCATTATTATTTGCATCTATATAGTCATAATATAATAAGTAAGTGTTTAGTACTTTTTTTACTATTCATATACATAACGACATTAGATATTTATATAATGAGTGTAAAACTGTATTGTAATTCATTTCAAAGATTAGGACCTATGTAATGAAAATTCATTGCATTATGAATCTGCAATGAATTACTAATTAGCATGTATTGTTGAAATTTAATAATAGTAGATTGTTAGATTGTAATCCTATGAGGAAATTCATAGATATTACACTTCGTTATTCAAGTTATTGTTAATTAACGTTTTTGTTTTATTATGTTCTTTTAATGCTGCGCACAAAAAGTATCCTTTTTTTTACATAAAAACTTACGTCTGGACTGACTTATGAGAGGTATACCTACCTCTCTCGTTTTTATTTTTCTCTCCATCTTCGCTAACACAAAAAGGTCAGTTTGACTCAAATTACGCAAACAGGCGTAGATAAAATGCATTTTTATGAAAACTGTTAAATAGTTCGACAGTTTTTATGCTAATTCGCAATATGGGGCAGAAACAATAGAAACTTTACTCTGAAAGAAAAGTAGTACCTATTTTTGTTTGGGAGTTAAGCAAAATCTACTTTGCCAACTAAGATAAGCAGCACATCAAAGTGATTTCTTGTGGAAGCCACAAGCAGAATTCACTGTAGTATTCACATCTATCATAGGCGTTTTTTTAAGTTTTACTTTGTCTTACTTTAACAATTCTAACCTAAGTTCATCTATAAGACATTTTTTAAATACATTTAATTTATTTTTTTAATTTTTGTTCTTTTTTCTCATTTCTTTTGTCATTTGGGTTAGAATTAACTAACTGATGCAGTAAAAGCTATCATAATGACAAGCTCGACACAAAGGTCGCGTAACCTTACAATTTCGGTTGACTCTAACTAACAATTTGGTAGAAATTGACGAGTAGGACAACAGTTATCATTCAACCCATTTCAGCTATGGTCGTATGTGTTAATGTAATAGAAAAAATAGTAATTGGAAGATATAAAAAAAAGAAAACAAATAAGCACAAAGTAGACAAATTCGTCGAATATTAACGAATTGTTAAACATTCTGTTTTACTTATATTTTCGATGGAACGTTATTGATACACAATACGAAAAAAAAATCAATGTAATGCTTTATTATTACTGATATCTTTGCTTTTGTTTTACAATGTTTAAATCCGACAAACTTATATATCTTTTACAAAACATTCTCGAATAATAATAATAATAATATAAAGCTCGTTATCGTTGAATCTGTCGATAAGAAAATAAGAATCTTAATTATGTCAAATTTTTTTAATTCTTTGTATTTATGTAAAAACTATAGGCACCAATACTGGATATGCAATCAATTAGTCTTAAAAAGTTTAAAAAAAAAAGAATATGAATGTTAATAATTTTTATTCAAAAGTTTCGTAACATATGATCATTGAAATTGAATTCAATAAAGTGTCTCGAAAAAGAATGTACTAACGTTTGCGAAACTTAAATAAATCATTTTCAACCCACCTACAGCTCGACCTACAGTTCATCTTGAGTAACAGCTGGATCATTAATTTCAATTTCACTAACAATTTTAAGTTAGCGACAAATAAGAGTAGTTTAACTAAATTTTATTATAATTATCAGACGAGCTTTTTGATATTTTATCGCGTTTTTTAATATTAGGAAATAGTTTGATGAAGAAAAATGTACTGCCCACGGAAGTGCAAGCTGTTACTGTAATATTGGGTTTATCTAAGAGAAATATTGATTAAGTTTACGAATTTTTGTTTACTGTCAAAATTTATGTAATATCAAGTGCAATCTTTTATATTTTGCGTGCGTATACCCTAGTAGAAATTCGTCTACACGAAATGACCAAGAAGTTAGAAAATGGCTAGTAAACCTAGCTAATCAATGGCTATGATGAAACGCTTTTTCTCCCAT